>JANHGN010027298.1:66007-107674 GCA_024605025.1 Megaceryle maxima
GTGTTTTTTTTACAAACCATGCAGTTTTAAAAAAAGCCCTTCTCCCCCATGCCCCCCCCCCCCCCCCCCACCAGTCACAAGTCACACACACACACAGAAGAGACTGAAGATGCTGAAGCATCAATGTAATTGTTTTTGTTACCAGGAGATGCCTGGTTGTGTCCTGTCTCTTTAAGTGAAGTTTATGGCCTGAAAGGTAATTGATTTGCAATGGTATTTAAGACAAGAGCTGGAGGATACTGCTGTGCTCTTCTGCAATACAGTAGCCTGGAGAAAACCATTGCTAAAGTAAAAACATTGACTTTTTTTTGTGATGTGGTCTCTTCTGATGCACTCAGCAGGGGCAAAGTTTGCTCTATTTTTACAGAATTGTCTGCTATTTTTACAGAAGTAGTTTGCAAGTTGTGCTGTGACTTAGGCAATGGGTGCAGGAAGGGAGGGCAGGACACTCCATGCTTTTGATTGCTGTTCCCTCCTTTATCTCTTGCCTTGGATTAGGTTTTAGCTTGCTTTTCGAAGGAAAGGTAGTTTTACGAAGGAGTCAGGCAGGGTGGAGAATCTGCTGAGTTTTAGCTACATGGTGTATAATGGCACAATAGGAGGGATAAATACATTGATGATTATGGGTAGGGACGTGCCAAGATAATATCAGGGGGTAGGATTAGACAAGGTAGATGGGAAGATTTTCCTAATACCGTTGAGCTATTTGTACAATTGGCCTATCAGAAAAGCTGTGAATTGGAGTCAGCTGCAGAGATGGGAAAACATAAAAGTCTTAAAGTCGATGGCGAATCTCCTTCTTTCCATAGGGTCTGAATTTCACCTGCCCTCCATGGAGCAGGAACACAACAGCAGCTGGGTATTTTACCTCTTAAAAAAATAATGAAATCAGACAGGAATAAGCTCAGTAACATACCTGAGCAACTAAATGCAGCAAACTCTTGCAGCTCACGGGGCTAGCTGGAGACTCCATCCTAGTAACTTCGGAGCAGTCATTTGCCTAGGCTGAAAGTATGGAGGGAACTGCATTATTTACTACTACAGTATGAACAGTTATAGTCCAGATGATCTCAGTAATAATGAAATAGATCATTTTGTGCAAGGACTCTTTTAGCAGCTAGTAGATCTTCGCAGGGAGAGACAAACATCTACCAAGTGCTTTGACTCAACTGAATTTTCCTTCTTATGCTAGGCAACTTAAAATTAAAGAATTTGACAAGTTATAGTTTTGCCATCTCCAATGGAAGCTGAATGTCTTCTTGAGTCAGATTGCTCCAGAAATCATGCTCAGAGACAAAACTACAGATGAGTAAAATCACTTCATTCCATCACATCAGAGGTCAAGCCCAGATTGGAAAGTTTATCAAAGATTGTCACAAAATGGAAAACAAATAAGTGTCTTGTTCTGACTGCCTGAAGAGGCTGGCTCCCGGTTGTACAAAGCTTGCAGGTACTCTCCTGCAAAATCCTTCTGGTGCAGTGATGTGGAAGAAGCAGAAGCTCCACAGAAGCAGGCAGTGGGGGTAAGGAGATGCACACAGCTGTGGCCCTTGCTTCCCATGGCCTGGCACTTGAAAAGCTTTGCTGCCTCAGAACATCAAGAGCTGTTAGTATCTACAATAGGAGACACAGAGGCTTCAGTAAAGAAAAGGTTTCTTTGACATCTTTGTTGGACTTTCTACTCTGTTTGCATATGTTAATGATTTATAATGATTTTCTGAACTGACACCGGAAACCTGTCCCTTCTCCTGTTACAGGGAGTGACAGATACTCTGTATTTTCCTTCCTTCTCCACCTTAAGGGGAGGTGACTCCTCCTCACCTTAATTTTTTATATACTCACTGAATAATAACATTTTCTGGTCATTGACTCAGTGAGGATTTGTTATTCTAATATTTCATTAATCCTATAACATAAAACCAAAAGATGTGTACGCAGCACATGAGCAGCAGCACACAATTCCTTTGGTAACATTCACAGCTTCAATATAACACACAGTGTAAGAGCAAATACGTTTTGAAGGGAGGTGTTAAAATCACTATCTTCCACCACTTTTGGGGACCGCTGACTTTTGTCAGCAGAACGTTAATTAGGCATTAGGAGGAGACAAGAGGATTCCGGGAGATCAAAACTTCTCTGTCTCTGGGAAACCCCTCACTGAATCAGCCACTACAGCAATGATGTATATCCAGGCAAATGCAATTTATTCATGTAATGTTGGTCCATCCCTGTGCTAGTGGCTCCATGTTGATTAAAGGACTGCTTTGACAGTTGCTAGAGATGCTCTCTGCCTGCTGCTCAGGGAACTGTCCCTCTTATACATGGTTTTCTTAGGAATGTGCCCACTCCTCAAATGTCCAGGGAACACTGCTTTTGTGGGATTAGTACAGAATCTCCCAGGGAAAAGACAAATCAGACTTTTTATCTGCTTTTCTGCTTGCCACAAGCTTCCAGTCACTAAAGGCACTTCTGCTGCTCTCTGCTCAGTCAAAGGACTTAAGATGATCAATTTATAATGTCTACAGAGTGCTAGGATGAAAAGATGTTCTGAAAATGTCTTGGATGAAAAGATGCTGTAAAAAAATAATCTTTACCCTGATAGACTGATTACAATCTATTGTGCCATGGATTAGTGAGTGAGTATTTATTCAGCTTATTTTTTATTCCTATGTACAGATGCTCTGGACCACAATGACCCCTTTGAAGTCATTATTGGCTCTTGCATCCATGAGTAGCGTGGAGGGCACATTAATAAGCTGTGTATAGAAAAAGACAATGAAGTCCCGGAGAAGTCATCAAGAGTCTATTGTGTCAGTCTGACTGTAGCCCACAAAAGATACTGAATCAGTAAGCTAAAAATATCCTTCAGAAATGCTGTTGACACAGTTATTTTACATTGGCAGCAACATCCTCCCCACACATACACATGCTACCCTTGCTAGTCCTGCTCAATCTATGTTCTGGGAAGCATCTGGCTTTTCTTGGGATTCAGCGATCTCCAAATGGCACTGTCTGCACCAGCATCTTCAAGCTTTGTTAGTGAAGTGCAAGCGAAGACAGGAACTTAAATTTTAACTCTCTCCTACAATCCCCATTGTGCAAAATGCTCCAAAACACCCAGCTAGAGACTGCTGGTATGTGAAAGGGCTGGCAGCAGAATAGAATAGGACAGGAAAAGATGGGAAGGAAGCAGGTACCCACTGTGTTTGTGCCCTTTTTGGACCCAGAGGTGCTTCAACCTTACAGAAGCACTGTTTCCTATGCCTGAGCAAATCTTCAAGAGGGAGACTTTGTCTCACTCTAAATGCAGAGGAACTGACCTTATATTTCTCTAGTGAAGCCACTCCTGGTAGTTTGCCTCCTACGTACTGTCCAGGACACTCAGAGGAGCTGGTCCTGAAGGTAACAAACCTTTGCAATGGATGGAGCAGCTCAGATGAGTCAGGGATATTGCTCTGGGCTGTCTGTAGGCTCAGGCAGACATTGCCACAGTTTTAAGGTATTCCTCACAGTTTATGGGCTTATGGACAATGTTTCTTTTTTTTTTTTAATGGGAGCTGGAATACAGTTGTTGCTAGTCAAAATCGAGACATGGATCACAATCTATGTTCAGTCCTTATTCTACTCTGAAGAAGTCCTAAACTAAGAGGACAGTTCACATCATCTTTAATGTAGTTAGCACTGTTGACACAACAAAATAACATGACTCCCTCCAATGGTCCAGTTGTATTGTAATAAAAATGAACAATACCAACACAGCCAGCTTACCCAGATACCTAAACCTGCTCTAATCCACTCCTGGGAGTATGTAAAATATGACTGAGATTTCAATAGAGGGTTTGAAAAAGTCCTTTAATGAGGAGCCATCTCACCCTAACATGCTCAGTCCTGCAAGAAGAGGTTGCAGAGTACAGCCACCCACTGAAACAAAGAGAAAAAGGGGGAATTGATGTAAAATCCAGTTCTGCTTTTCCCTTTCCTGCTTAAAAAGGATAAGGAACACGATTATTCCCTGCCTTACTTGGCTGTGGAAATTCCAATATTGTGTCTAACTCATGCTGAGTAATGCGTATTGATTGCTTTGTTACGAGCTTTATTGTTCAGTCTATCACCAATAAAAAGTTTATGTAAAACAAGAGCTGAAGAAGGCAAGCGAGAGAAAGTGGGATGCAAAGTGTGAGTGCACACAGGGGGTAAATGTTATTTTTATTTCCACACAGATACCCTACGCCCAAATTCTAGCAGCAGGAGTTTATTTTCCATCACCCTGTTTTAAAGCCTTTGGAGGAAGGATTTTGGTTTTGGTTTCTTGCTACTTGCTCATGTTCAAGTTTTCTTAGGCAAGGGGAAAACCAGGTAAAGATGCTAAATTTGCATGTGAAAAGGAGTGGCTGAGCACTTTGCTGTATTTAAAAGGAACAGAAAAGGAAAGGATGAGGATTTACAGCAGGAAACTTGAGTTGGCATGACAGTCTTTAGGGCTGGGTTTCTCTAAACAGGATACAAGTGATGTGCTGGGCATAATTACCAGCCCTTCTCTCTGCTTCTCGGTGGCTTCTGGGGTGAAAATAATTTCATTTCATTTCCATGGCCAAATAGTATTGCATGCTATGGCCTTTTGCTAGGATGATAAATGCAATGGGGCTGGTGGTAATGGTACTCTGTTTTTAAAGGGGAATGCTCCCTTCAACTAGCAGCTTCACTGAGATCCACCCAGTTTGCTTCTTAAAACTGGGAAGTTAAGTAGGTATGGAAATAGAGACAGGGGATAAAAGAGGGTTTTGATGGTTGACCAAGATGCACCCCAGGATCCTGTTACAGCATGGCACCAACATGGTGGTACAACTGTGGTGCTGGCAAAGAGCTGTGGTCTTCCCTGGATGGTGGCATGGTTTGTAGGGCAGTCCACTGTGTGCACCACAGCCTGGTTCTTGTCTGAGCCCAGTCCTTGCAGGCTGCCTTTGTTGCTGGGTTTCCTGCAAAGCATCACAAGGACATTTATCAGTCTCGGTTCTTGCAGTTCCATTAACTTTTCTTGGCCTCAGACAATAAAGTCGTGGAGTTAATTTCATTCATTTAACCAGTGGGAAAGGGGTGGGGGTGAAAAATAGACAGAATGCATTTTCTTTTAATCTGATGGGTACAGGATGCCATGCTCGCATCCCCGATACAGTCAGCAGTGTCAGCACTCACTAGCATCTCAAGCTTTGCAAATAATGACTCACTTGGTTCAGTGGTCAAACTGAAGCACAATCCTGGAGTAAAAAAGTGTTTCAAGGTTATTCAACAAGATGTTTTGAACCAAAATGGAAAGTTTACTTTATTTTAAGGCATTTATTCCTGTCTTTTTTTGTTGTTTTTGTTCTCTTTTCTAAGTCACAAAGGATAAAGAGGCCAGTTTCTCAAAGAAAGTGCTATTTCAAAAGGAAAATGGAGGCATTCTGTTAGGAAACAGAAATGTGGGAAAAGGTTTTGACCTTTCTTTTTGTTTCTTAATTTTAACTTTGTATCTTTATCCTAGCTGAAGTTCTTTACATGCCAAGTCTGAACTGAAAAGTACTGCTAATCACTCCTCCTAGATGTCATATTGCTGGTGAATTAGGTGTTTTCACAAAGAATGTTGCATTCATCTCCCCATGATCCTGGTTTTGCCCAGGTGAAATGCAAGCAAAAAGGCATTGTAGCAGACAACAGAGAGGCATCTGCTGGAACATCAGTATCACTTTTTAAGAGTAGAATTGGAAGAGGAACAAACATGAGCCATCCCTTTATTTTATTTTCTCCATATATTTTTGGCTAACAAGAGCAAAAGCAGTGACATGGCTGCTCTGGTTGTGTTTCACTGACAAGACAGAACTACAGAACACTGTATTCAAGAAGGTGAGAGAGGGAAAAGAAAGGGTAAGCAAAAAAACCCCACATCCATTTGAAAGCTGGGAGATTTGGTACAAAATAAACTCAGACTACCCTGGCAGAGAAAGCAGTTTTGTTCAGTGACTTGTCATCCACAAGAGTTGCTTGGTCCGGGTCTGTTCTGGGTCTGCTTTTAGTCTCAGATAGCTGCTCTCTGCAGGTACCTGTGGTCGGGCAGGCACTTCTTGCACACTGTACCAGAGAAAGGCCTCTCAGTCCCATAGAAATAGGCATTCAAGAGCCAGATAATCCTTGCCAAAGCCTGACAACTTTCTGTGGCAGATGTCACTTTGGACATGAGCGACGAGTTATTTAATCTCAACTACCGAATCCAATTTGTGATGGCTTTAACCTGTCCTATATCCACTCACAGCACCCTTATTTTGATAGGTACAGCAAATTCCTTTCACTGAATCAGGAACAAGAGGTTTTTGCTGTGTTTGAGTGAGCAAAACTCAAATGATTCTCTTCCTAATTAGCCTAATGAGCCTTTTGGCTCTCACATGATGACAAGTAAATGAATTTGCCCTTTCCTTGACAAGTTCTTATGGGAATGATCCGAAGTCTTTTGTAACAATGTATCAAAAGTACAAAGTCATTAAAAACAGTTGTCCAACTATGAAATTAGTTATTGATTAATATTGCTTCGAGACAGCCATATTGTTCATTCAAAAAAAAAAAAAAAAAAGAATTCCAATGTTCATATTTCTTCATGAAAGTAAGTTATTGAAATATGTAAAACATTTGAGATCCTGAGGTCATATGTGTCTGTATTTCTGTGCTCAGACACACTCACTGTTTTCATCTGGGTTCCTGCACTTAGAAAAATTAGTTGATCACTGTAAACATCTTGACTAATCTCATCACAATATGCCCATTCCCAAAGACCAGCTTCTCCTGGAAGAAGCTTTACTAAAACAAGCAGAACTAGTCCTCCTGTGAGTCACAGGGACTTTGTCATCTCCCAGGCTGCAAAGCATAGTTAAAAAAAGAACAGAGGACTCCTAAAAGTAGCTGAAAGGCCCATGATCTGTGAATAGAGCCAAGAAATAACTGAGTCATCTCAAGTGTTATTAAGAACCAAAAGAGTGGTATTAGAGTGCACAAGAGCACGGAACAGGCTGTGAGCAATGGCCCCATCTCCACAAGGATGATTTCCAAGGTTGTGCAGGCAGGTCAAGAGATGTGTGTCTGTGCTTTTATACCATTCAGCCTCCATAATCCATCAGCCTTTGAATGGAGAAGGAAAATGATATAGGGGGGAAAAAAAGGGGGATCAGCGAAACAATACTCGGAATAGCACTAACTAGAAAGTCTCTGCTTTTTTAAGATGGTGGTGGTGGACAAGGGGAAATGACTGGCTTACCACAGTGGCATAACTTTGTATGTTTAAAATTGTAATGCATTATGTAATCCTCTCCCTTGCACACAAGTCATGTTGGTCTGAATCTCAAAAAATTCCAAGTCCAGTTTGGGTTTCATTTCACTCTGAGGTAATTGCCAATCAGCATTAATTTGTGGGCTGAGCTGATCAAAAGTTTTGAAAAATATAGTAGTGTTTTTCCACATAAATATCTACTTACCAAACCAATGGGTCTACCACAAGGAAAAAAAAAAAAAAAAGAAGAAAGAAAAATCCTATTTCCCTGAACTTTCAGTTCTCAGAGGAGTCTGGCCCAGCAAACAGCAAATGGCACAGTTATAATGTTGTTCCTCCATCACAATTGCTTCAGAATGATTACTCTTCTATTTCATCCTCAGCTGATTAGTCCCTAGGCTCAATTGCTTTCAAACAAATAAAATACCATCTATTTGTGTTTTCGCTTCTGTGGGAAAAATTCTACTTACTGTGATAAACTAAATAGATTGGATTTGCCTGTGTGGGGTTTTGTTTTGAAGAATGAAATAATTTTGCTGGAACGGAAATTCTGATTTTTGAGTATCTCTAATGCAACTCTTCTGTTTGCTGATTTGAGAAACAGTTTGCATACCTGATATAAACAGCTCTGGAAGCTTGAACTGAATTTAGGAAAACATAACATAAATTTTTTCCTGTCTTTCTTCTTTCTAGAAAGGAACTGCTGAAATGTCCCACACATGCCTGCATACCCATACCCACCAAAATGCTAGTATTTATACTTTTCCTATACCTAAAAGGATCAACAATGATTCAAGAAATACCATACTTAAAACATATATAGTCATTGCCCTCCTTTTTTATTATAAGGTGTTCAGATAGCTCAGAAAAGTTTTATATAGTCATCCGAAGTGAATCTTATCAGGTTTGCCTATTATTTCTTATCAAGTCTGAAACGTGCCAGGCATAATTTAGATTAAGATACTTGGCGTTTCACAAACTTTTACTACCTGTCACTCAAATCCAAGTGATGGGCACTTCAACGAAAACCAAGGTGCAATGTTGAGCACTTCTTTATAAGTTTCTTTGGGCCAAAATTTCTTACTTGGAAGCCCTCTAGTTCAGGCTTACATTTCTGATAAATTTCCATGCATTATTAACCTAATTGGACACAACATATATTCTAAGATTCTCAGTAATATTTTTTAACACATTACAACATCTTTACCCTTGAGCAGTCAACCGAGTTTTCATCTTCATAAAAATGGGTTCCTCATAATCAGACAATATCCAATCATTTCCAGTCCATAAGGTAAATTCCCTCTATTCTATCAGTTTTGCAGTTTTCTTACCAATCAGCACAATACATTTCACCCTATGGATTATTTCCCCATAAACCTTGACACTATTGCCAGAAGCTACTAGCTGGAAAGGGTGCCAGCTTGAGTTGGAGGACACGTCTAAGAGATGACTGTAGGCTAGATGAAATTGCTCACTTAAACTCCTAGCATTTTGGAAGAATTGTTCCACTTCTAATTTAGACCTTTTACTGATTCCTATCACCTTCAATATGAATAAAATACCAATGGTATTTTTGTAATATGGTAGTAATATACCAGCAATATATTATTTACCAATATTGACTGCTAAATAAATGCTACTCCAGCCCACTGATGGTTCGGTTACTTGCTAATTCCTCTGGTTAGCAATAACATTTTCAACACCTGAATGCCACAGTTTGAGGTGATACAAAAGCATGAAAAGAATGACCTTAAGCTAAGATGATTACTGGTGTTTGTTAAGTTCTATGGCTGCAATAACAATGATAATCAGCCAGAACAATTATTGGGTAAAAAAAAAGATTTTTTTAATATAAATTCAGAAGGTTTTTATTGTTATTATCTAAAATTGAACTATGTAGATTATTTTAAGTGGGTAGATTTTTGTTTTGTATCCATGAAATTGCTACCATATTAACAAGATTTTCCAGACATTAATGGATTGATTTCTGCATAATTGTAACTATATTAATTCATCCCAATTACCTCTAAGTAAAATTTAAATTAAGTTAAATTGGAGAAATTAAAAATGTTTGAAAACCCTGCATGGAAACCTCGAGGCATCATAAGATTGTCATTTCTCATATCTAGTATCATTCTTTCTGCAACTGAGAACACAACATAAATAGTCTCGGTTCTCCCAAGATTTGTAAACTCTAATTTTCTGTACATTACAAAGCCAACCCAAAGGTTTCTCCACAAAGCTAATATGATTATTCTTTTCCCTCACTGATGGAAAAAATGTCTCTGGCTGCTTCCTCTTTCTGTTGGTTTCTTATTGAGGAAGCTGATGCATAGATGATCCATTTATGATGTGAAGACATTCAACCATAAAGACAGATTTAAATATATAGTGGAAGCACTGGCATTGGTCTGAAAGAGAGAAAGAAGCCATGATAGGCATAGAGGAATCTTCCAGCACCACAGGCACTTGGCAGCAACCCACAGCTCTTGTGTGTACCATTGATTCAAAAAGCAAAAATATGCTGCTTACCAGGGTCGTGGTTGGGATGAGCCTTCTGAATGTCTTGGTAGCAGCTCCAGGCTGAGAGAGCTTTTATCTGATCTTGAAGAACGCAACTGTATTCTAACTTTGCCAAGATCTGCACTGGTTACGTTTAAGTTGAAACTGTCTTCAAGTGGAACCTCTTTGTGACCAGGTTGTCCTATCACCAGAGTCAGAAGAACTGTTCTGAAGTTTACATGCAAATGAGAACTGGGAATAGAACTGTTGCACATCTGCGAGGAATTTGAACAGCTTGGTAAAGCAGGCAGACACATGCCAACTTCACATATGTTTTTCTAATGTGTTTTTTGGCTCTCAGCACCTGATACCTTAAGGTATTTCAGCTTGCTTGCATCTTATTTTCTCATCTCATGACTGACTACCTCTTCAAAAAAAACCCTTCAAACCCACATTTCTCCAGTTCCTGATTTCTAGATACACACTGGGCTTGGAAGGGCCTTGGGCTGCATCTCCGTTAAGATGGTTGATAGGATGCATTGATATGGAGATCAAGACTTATTAATAGAGGCTGTCACATTGCTGCTGCTAGCATATTATGTCTTCTCTGAATTTTTCCAGTTGTACTGGCCTCTGCAGGCTTCAAGGGTTGGCCAGGTGGTCTCCTCTGAAATGGAGCAGCTAAGTAGAACTAGCATGAATCAGATAAACTAATCAGTTTATATCATCCATGCTCTGCTAGAATTAGACAGATGCAGGTCACACTGAGGAGAACCAACAAAAACCATCCCCCTGCCTGCAGCAGAGTCATTCATATGGAGAGAGAGCTGCTCACAGGAAGGAGATGGCTTGCAGAAAGGTGTTTAATTGCATTTGGGTTCTGGACCCTCTGGTGAGCGAAGACACACTGGGAACAAATGAAAGTTTCTGGTGTTGGGGGAAAAAAAAAAAAAAAAAGGTGGAAAAAGTTTTGCCTCTTAGAGCAAGGAAATAGTTTGAGGCTATGTTTTAATTAAAATGAATATCTGCGCTATCTTAATGTTATTGCCAGTTAAGTGTAGCAGGGTGATTTAGAGTTCTATAACACAATTATACTCCGGTAATGAAGCTCCGCAGAATTATCCCAGGAATTCAAAATGCAGAGGGGAGCAGTAGCTCTCATTTGTAACCATGTTACAACCTTTATTGTTACAGTATTCTCTGTTTTCCTCAAAGATTAACTCAGCCGTATTTAAGTCTCTGGTTAAATTAAAGGGAGGTTGGGAACCAATGAGAGAAGCTGTTTTACCCTCCCTGCAGCCGTTCCATTCAAAATGTTCTACCATGAGAGAGCTGCCTGCTTTAACCTGTTCACACTCTTGGTCTTTGTACTGGGGGACAGGATGAATGCAATTAAGTAGAAATATCACATACAATGTGTTTTTTTCAGGTGAGGCCTCAAATAAGTGAATATTCTAGCAAGGAAATCTCTATTGAAGATGCCTTGGCAAGGTGCATGGAGCCTTTCAAAGTAGCTTTACACCTTTGCAATGATAGCTCCTTCTGCTTCCTTCTGGTGTGCTGAGGAGGTCAGGTTTGCTTGTGGGATGCTGATAGGGCTTCCTGCTATGGAAAAGAAGGGCTGCATGGGAACAGGCAGTTCCCTGCTCTGCTCAGTCCTCTTCCATATAGGTGAAAAAAACATTTCTATATCTTCAGCTGTGTTTCCAATACAGCAGATGTTACACACTTCACAAAAAATGCTGGAGTTGTGTATTTAGATTTACATACCAGTGAGTTTGAGTTGTGTGTGTCTGTGTACATGGGTCATGCCTGTTTTTTATACCTCAGTATGCTGTAGCATGTGAGCCAGAAACAGTCATATTCTCTGCAAGGAAAACATGCAAATTCAACCAGATGCACCCTTCTGCCTGTGCACATTAAATGCTTCATTTCTCCACCTCACAAATTAATTTGGTCAGTCCAGAACTGAGCCCAAGCACAAGCCCTTCAAGTCCCCCAAGAGTCTGGGCTTGAGTGAGAGAGACGCTGAGTTACAGAGTGAATGTGGAAGCACAGACACACCGAAACCTGCTCCTCTGCAAGGATTCTTCACCTCTGACTGAGAAAGCTCCGAGTTTTTCTTTCCAGAAATGGGAAAACTGTTTGGAGAAAGCAAGAAGCCTTGTCAATCTTCATCTCCATTTGGAAACAAATTTGTTTGGCATTGAGAAAAGATGAAAACTGAAACAGAGCTCACTTCACTCTAGTTTTCGATTTGCAGCAAACAGATTAAAAGCAGAAAGGAATCGATACGATAATAAGAGCAATCCTCAGGAACACCTCCAAACCCCTGTGGCAGACCCCAGCAGCCTGATTAATCCGAGTAAATAGCCTGTGGATACTCTCTCCCTGCCTCTGTTTTTTTTTTTTTTTTTTTTTTTCACAATTTCATGTGTCACAACTAGGGTCAAGACCACTCAAATGAGGCACATCTGTCAACCTTACAGGATTTCCAGTGTTCAGATGTAGCATCCCATTCCTGCAGATGCAGAGATTCTAGCTCTAAACAGGTGACACTTTTTTTTTTTTTTTAGGGGGATATTGTGGGGGGGAATAAAAGAAGTATCAATAAAAACATGTTTTATGCTCTATGGTTCAGTTTGAAATAAATTGGGATGAAAGAAATATTTCAAATCTAAAATGCATGTGGCTTCAAAATGGAATGGTTCTATTTGCTGCCTTGCAACTAATTTTAGTTAGTCTCTTTCTTTCCGGTGAAGCCTTTTGCAACCATGTTTCCTAGATCTGAGCAGTAAGAACAGGTCTCTCTTTCAGGCCTTGGTCCGTTCACACTGAGCTGTGCTTTTCTGCCTTCAGGCCTTCTAAAATATTATCCAGTGGGGCAAAATGCTGCTCAACATGCATAAAGACCTTGCCTTTCACCTTTCGGCAAGTTCCACCTCTACAGCCCCCAAAGTACAATTTTTCCATTGTTAAGCTGTACCCGAGGACTAAAGGCTGTCACCTCACAGCTGTGTGAAAACCCACTGCTTAAGCTTCAACTCGAGGAAGAAGCACACTGTTAGCATAAAAAATAGGTCAGCCCATTTTCTGCAGAAAACATTCCTTCTGCAAATTTTTGGTTCCTTTCCAATTGCTTGCTAAAAGCTCATGCCCATGGAATAAAGGCTAAGGTCAAATGTCCTGGAGCTATGAGACGATATCTCAGGATGCAGGTGTCCTTGGGCTCTGATTTAGGTTTCCATGTGTCTTACTGCATTTGCTTAATGATTTTCTAGGCACCTATGGCCATAGCATCTGGACTACTGCCACAAATTAAATGCAATCAGACATTAAATCAAACTGTCTACAGCAGGCTGCAGAAACAGGCCTCCTCCTTGTGCTACCACAGTCAGGCATAAATGATTCAGAAATGGTTCAAATTCATGCAAAGGCAATCCTGTATCTTGTGGTGCTCTTGGAAAACTGTCAGAGTGACCATGGATTACCAGGAAATCCATGTTGCTAAACTGGAATTCTTTCACTGTGAATATCAGAGAAAATAGGGCTGGAAAACAGCTCAAATTGCTAAAATATTCTACAGCCTCACTATACAGAGAAGTTACTCCGGTCTCCCTTTTGGGCAAAATCACAGCAAAAGGCCCTGAAGTTCAGACACTGAGCCTCTGGTATTTTATGGCTTGTTATGAGGTATTTATTCTCCCAGCATGACTACTTGAATTTACAATAGCACATGTTGAGGTCTGTGCTTACCCATTGGGAGCCACTGCCCTGTGTGGGTGTTTGTGCCTGCACTTCTATTTGCTCCCATTTGGGATTTTATATTCTGTATGTTACTATTGGAGCTAGACACATACATGACCATTATCTGCTTGAGTGCTAACAGATGGAATGTATAAAATGTCTGACATAAAGAAAAAATTACAATGACATTTTTCCAAACAGTATAATGTAAATTCAGACTTGTTTTGAGATATGGAAAAAAAAAAAAGAAAAAAAAAAAAAGAAGCATATCTAGCAATGTGACAATATGATGTTGTATCAAAACATTACCTCAGTGATAGTTTGTGAAGATATCCAAAATAGTCAGTACTCATTCAGTTGAATCACCTTCATCATAAGAGAGTGAGGGAGGATCTCAGGGCATGTAAAAATCTGCCTGCATGTGCCCATCTGCCTGCGATAGCTTTGTATTGCAGCTTGTTTGGAAAATATTATTAGTTCTTCACATGGGAAGGAAAGGTTGCTGTCTCTGAAGGACAAATTCAGCCACTCTGTCCAACAAACTCCGGGAGCCATTGGTCACCCTCGGATGACAGCTCAGAATTGCAGGGCAATGTTTGCTGCATTTATTTCTCAGAGTAATTCAGTGGGCGTGTGCAAGTGGAGGAGGGTGCCATGCATTTGGCCGGGTTCGTGGTGTGAAAGAGGCAGTAGGCCACGGTCACCTCAAAAACACTGAGGGATATTTACAGAACAGAAAAAATAATCAGAAGCTGTTTACTGATTAAACTTGAAGCAAGCCCAGTCCTTCCAAAAGAGCAATCATCTGCTATTCATCACAGATTTCTGCAAGTCTGGATGCAAGAGCTATTGCACAGCTCTGGAAGTTCTTCATGTTCAAAGTCACTTTCTGTTGTTAGTAATAATGATACAGTAGGAACCTTGACTGAGCCTTGATTTAACTTCTGGACAGAGAAGAAAAGAAATCAAATACAGGCAGTGAACAGAGATGAAGTAACATCCCTTCTGTCATGCAGCAAGTCAGTGGCACAGCAAGGAAGCAAACCCAGACTTCTGAAGTCATGCTCTTCACTTCCAGGGCCATATAACACCTGTGACTGGAGCCCGCACTGGGGTCATCTACATCTTCAACTAACAGTAAGGACTGAGTTTACTAAGTTGCAAATTTGCGGGACAAATAAAATCTCTTTTGGGTGAAAAACAACTGAGGTTTCCAGTTCATCTGTAACTGAAGGAAAATGAGACTTTTTCCTTTCTTATTTTTAAATAGGTTTCCAATAATAATAATAATAACTGTTCTATGCAATTGCATTGTCATTCCCTGATAACTTTGGACCTGGTTGGCCAATGTTGACCACTTTTGGCAAACGTGGATGGGGATGCCTACCAGCTTTGTGAACACGGACGAGGTGATGGGAAGAGAGCTGAAGCGGTGCTTCTTTGGTCACTGCGAGTGGGCAGACTAAATTTAAAAATGCTCTGTGTGGCTGCACCAAGTCAGAAGCCTCCTGAGAGAGTCAAGGACTCTTGCTTGTTGTGTGACATGTATCTTCTGGACTAATAATTGTCTTCACAGACTTGGGTAACAACAAATGACGTTATACAGTAACCATCAACTGTTAGTGTTTGCACTCATATCCTGCTAAGCACTTCTAAATACAGCAGCACTGCCATATGAACGGCAAGAAGGAAGAGGCAACACGAGCAGTTACCTTCACTATGTTTTGAAGATCAGAGTTTTCAGTGGTACCACAGCTTGAAGGGTTAAATCTTATCTGTTTTCCACAACAGAAACCCAGATCACCGTGATATATTCTCCCTTTTTAGGTAATCATCTTCCATTAGGAAAAAGAAATCAATTGCCAAGATTTTTTTCTTGCTCCTGGTAGAGCTGCTGTGTAGGTAGAACTGTCAGATACTAAAATTGCTTCCAGTCACCAGCAGAACTCAAAGACCAGCAACTTTCTTTCTCTGCTTAACCGTCAGTTTGAGGACTGATTTTCTAATACATCACCATCTTTCCTTGGCAAACTGTCCCATATCCTGAATACAAGCAAGAAGGGAAAGGAAGACCTGCTTAGTACTGAGCATATAAAGACTTAAAGAGAAAATGAAGCAGAAATCCTTGGGAAAGATGTATCTGATGGAATAGATCCTGTGCTTGACTGAAGTGCACTGTGTGGCACTGGAGAGAACATGGGGTAAGGACTGGATCTCTGCAGAAATGGGTAATGCCACATACAGAATCCTCATCTCTGAGACATCACAACAAATATTACCCAGGCCACATAGTCACGCGCTGTAGTCAGGAGGGTGATTTGGTTATGGAAACACAGAATGAGCTATCAGGGGACGGGGGTTTTAAACCACTTGAACAATGACTGCCTGCACATTTTACAGCAAGTCATTTCATCTCTCTGTGCTTCTCTTCTCTGTTTAGTGAGGACAACACTTATCATGTGTACTGGGACACTGTAAAGCTTCATCTGCTGAAATTATTGTTGCTCTTTGTAACTACAGAGTGTTATGAGAAGAGATAATAGAAACACAAGTGAATTTCACATTTAAGTGGTAGGCATTAAGCTTTGCAAGAGTCCTCTAAGTTTGAAGGCATTATATCTTTCCACTCTAGTAAAAGATGAGCCTTTCAGGACTCACCTTGCATATGAACCTAGACAGACTTAATTTTTGGCCATGTTTCCTCTAGTGTTATTTACTCTGGAGCATACGTAAGTATTACTTGGACCTGCTTCCTAGTTTGAAATGTCTGCCTAAAAATACATGCTGCTCCTGCTTTCTATCATTGGTAGTGACATCATCATGCATTACACAGCTAGCTGCCAGAAGTCTGGAGTGTGCATCTGAACTATTCTTCTGAAGAGTTTCATTGGAAGCCAAGTACAGTTTCATCTCCAGTTATTTTTTCATTATGGATGTTTGATACCTTTTGTGTTGTCTGTGGAGATACTTATTAGCACATCAGTGGTGTACTCAGACAGCATCTTCTGTTGCAGGAAAATGTTGGTCCTTCTGTTACAGATGGGTGAATGCAAATGAAGTGTAAGGATTGTCAGATGTCTGCACAGGAGTTATTCTGTGCACCTGGGTGAGCGTAGGGTGCACACACAGCACCGCGAGATCTGTGCATTCTATCACATGCCCACATCAGCTGCAGCTCCTGCACTCAGCAAGGCACAAAGCTTCCTTGAACTCACTGCAACGTTTTCTGTAAAGCTAACCTCTTGTTCCCAGTGGGGACAGATAGCTCCTAGCAGAGTGTCTACCCTGTCAAAACTACAGGCTAGATAAGGCTGGCATGTACCAGGAAATCTGGATAGGGCAAGAGGCAGCAGGAGGGAGGATAGGGGAAGTCCACATGAGAACCATGAATTGAGCCAAAACCCTCCTGACATTCAGCCAAGAGTTCATGCAGTATGTTCCCCATTCTGGCAGAAAGGTCCATCCTTATCCAAAACATCAAAGCCCCAGTACAGTTTTTGTAGGTTCTCAGCTAGGATGAGGCATGGACCTTTCCTTTGTTGCACAGTTCAAGCTCTGTGGTGGGGTTAGAAGGACCAATCTGCCTTCACTTCACTTCAGATTGTGTGTTAGTAGTGGGATTTTCAGGTCTAGGGATGTCATAGAATCATAGAATCATATGTTGTCAGTCAATCTTGCTAAAAGTTAACAAAAAATAAACTCTTTGAAATGGAAAGCAGACTTTTGTAGGAAGCCAGGGCTGTAACAATTGTGACCAAAAAAATTGCTTTTTTATTCATTAAAATTCAAATGCAGATAAATAACCAACGGCTCCAGTGAGGATTACGGAACTTCTTTATTTATGAGGAAGCAGAAATTTTATAAATATTGAGATTGGCTATTTTCTATCTACCTATTTATTTATTTATTTTAAATTTCTTTTTTAAAGAGTAATACCATTTGCTAGTCCAGCAATAATACTTTGCATTTATGAAGCAGCTTTCACCCAGAGGTCTTCAAGCACTTTACTAACATTGGTTGGATGAAGCTTCACAGAGCTCTTATGGAGAAAAATAATGAATTATTATTCCCTGTTTTCAAACTGAGAAATGTTTGCACAAAAAAGATCAGGGAATTTTGTCCACAGTCAAAGGCTGGGAACATGGCAAAGATGTGGCAGAGTCTGAGAGCTGTAATTAGAGAAGTTATTCTCCATCCGAGGGACTTCACCAGTTTAAGGACTGGTTAGAGGAATAAAAGTTACTGCAGTAACTGGTGGTCTGAACTTAAAGCACGTCAGTCGCTTCATACAAACTATGTGCATACTTTAAGTTACCATAAAAGAGAGTAACTTATTCTTGCAGATCAGCATTAATATTGTATGAATGAAATACAATCTCGGAAGGGTAGATCAACTCAGAGTTGTGTACTAAATAGCTGTGTTTCCAAATGTATTCCAGTAGGTTTGGTATCTCTACGTAGCACAGAATTATGCCATGTAAATGTCACTTTTATGGATAAGGTCAATTTAAAATATGTTCCCAACAGTGGCAGCAGCAGCCACAACAACAACAATCTAAAAGATGTTTTAGAGGTTGTCAAAACTTCTCTACAAGGCTTTTTAATGAAATTTGCACCTGCTTTAAAAAGAAATTCAGTCATAAAGATTATGTGAAGGAAAAAAAAAGGTGTCAGAATCAAAGCCAAAATAAATACAAACTGAAGAGAACATGCATTTTCATCAAATTTATAATTCATAAAAGAAAAAAATAGATAAATTTAGGACTGTTTCCTGTTTTCAAAAGGAAAATTCTCCCATTATCTAAAACACGGAACAGGAGATTTGGGTCTTCACCTGCCTGAATCTAGTCTTCAGAGTATGCCTCCACCAGTGTCACAAAGTACCTCTGACAGTTAGGAGGTTTTCTTTGTTAGATTCAGGCCTTTTGGTTTGGTTTTGTTTGTTTTGTTTGTTTCTCATTTCCCCTTCTTTTCCATTGTCCTATCTGCATGACATGTCTTTAATTGATCAAGATTATTGGGCCAGATAATGTCCTAGCAATTAATTGGTTAAACTGCAGCTAAGGTGATTAAGAAATTGTAATGGCTTAAGGGATGTTGGTAATGAAGATGAGGATCGAGATGATAATGATGATGATGATTTGATTTGTGGATTCCTCGATTTATTTTACTTGTCACCATCACTGGGCATTTTGTAGATTCTGACTTCAGGTTTCAACCTGAGTTTGTGCAGCAGGTGGCATTGAACTGACCTGGAAACATTCACATGCCATTTTGAAGTAGATTTTACATCACCATTTGAGGTACATATCACTGCCTGGGAACTTCTCATTTAATCTAATGTCTCTCGCCCGGTAATTTATATCAATCCCTTTCTTTCTGCTTTCACTGTAACATCTCTTTAAATGAAGCACAAGTGTCTTTCTAAGGGCTTTACATGGCAGGAAATCTGCAGCATTTAGCAGTGATTAATTACCACTGCTATTTAGAGTCACACCTCCATCTAAGTTTGAACACGTCTTTGAAGTTTGCATCTATTGGGCTTTGTTAGAACATTTTCATTTCAATTTGAAAGCATTTTTCTTGCAAATCTTTTCTCCATGTAAGTACTGGATGACCATGATCAAGTCATCACTGTTCTGTTCTTTATTGCGTGCAATACAACCGATGTTTTCTGTTGGAAGCTGTCAGTTCAACTCCTTCATCACAATGAAAGTGCAGCTGTCTATGAGGCATGGCAGCCTTTCTCCTGATGTGCACAAGACCATAGTTCTCATCTGAAGTTATTAAAGAAAGTGATCCAAAAGGAGAGGTTTCAGAGGAAAATCACTGATATTTGCTCATTTCTTTAGGACTTGCATATCTGATCCTTAACTGTTTCTGTCCAATTTTAAGTAAAGCTGAGAGCTGGGGCTGCTTTATTTTGTTGTTTCATTTTTTTTCCCCGGGGATCACATTCCCTGGAATACTGGTGGGACGGCGAAGGCAGGAGAGGTGAGGGCAATGCTGGAGGCTTTTAGACTAACACAGCATCATCTTGATTCCTCCAGTGGCAAAGCCATCACTCCTTAAAATCCCCTTTAAGCCATTCTCTTTGGTGGTCTCAATCTACTGAAATCCCTGTCCAGATTCCCAGGCAGAGCAGAAAGCTTAAAGGGTTTCTTATTTTGTTGTTCCTGTTGTACCTGTTCTGCTGCTTTTCTACTGCTGGCCCTTGACTGATGGATCTGGCAGCATCTGATGGGAAGGTTCATAGTCCAATGGATTAATGATGCTTTGATTGACTTGGTGGTGTTTGATGTGTTGTAGATATGCTCAGCCTGTGTCTCCTGTCTCTTTATCTTCCCTGTGCAGTTTTGTTGACAGCTTTGCCACTTCCCCCCGAGCCAGCTTTGCAGCACAAGGAGTTTCTCAGTAGGAACTGTTGCCTTTGTTTCTATCTGCCATCCATACAGCAATCCTTCCTCTTTGTGTAAGGAAAGTGCTCATGAATGAGATGACCCAATTATAAAGTGGTTAACTTGCTCTTCGAGAAACATCAAAAAAACCCACCCAAAAAACAACCTGGTCCCAAAGCTTTAGAGTGCAAAAATCTAAATTGCTACTCTGAGAAATCTAAATTCATCCTGACTGCTGATGCCAAAGACATCTCTCCCATGCACGTTGCTTGGTGTGCCTAAAACTGGCATGTGCCACAAGACTGCAAATGGCTTCCTACCACCCAAAAGTTGCATGCTGGAGAAATTCTCACCCAAAGCTGCCAAAGAGACTGTGATTTCCACCTATGTTTCGTATCATGTGTGGCCTTATCAAAATGCTCAGTCCAAGCTACAGCATGGTTCTGGGCTTTTTTCCCAAGCTTCTGAATCTGAGAGGTGCTGGAGGTGTAAAGAGGGAAGTAGAAACTTGAGGTGGGTACATGAGTTTTGGCATATCTGATGAGGACAAGAAATGACCTCTAGAAAACACTTAAACAGAGAAAAAGAAAGAAGAATCTGACTGTAGCAACACTTGGAATCTAAACACATGATGGCTCTGGAGATGGAGAAACTGTGTTGCACTGGGGTCTTAATCCTTGACAGACAGTAAGAGGTTCCTTTTAGCTCTAGTGTATTCTATCCTTTCATGTACTATTAAGTGCAGGTCTTTTTATCCTTCCATTTAGTTTTTCAAGCTTTCCAGAAAAATGACTGGATTTCTCACAAGATAGGCTAAAATTTGAAGTAGCTGTAGTCTTATGTACCTAGGTAAAATGCCAATAAGAAAAAATCTATTGGATGGAAAGGGAAGTTCTAGACTTCAGAATTATCCCACTGACAAATTAAAATGTCTTTTAAAACTTTTCCTCCTTGGTTTGAACTGTGACTGTGTGTTTATGACTAACTCAGACTTCCTCCTACATGGAGTTCTTGACTCACTGAGACCATTTTTGATGCCCTGGAGATAAGATTCACTACCAAGAAAATGGAACTACATAAAAATCACAGAAAATAAATTTTGAAATAAACAACCTCAGGAGGTCACCTAGACCACCCCTGCCCCAAGGCTTGATCAGCTACATCTAAATCTTTCTTGACAGATGTTTATTTAACCTGCTCTTAAAAATCTCTGGTGGTTCCAATAGCATAGCAATCTATTCCAGTCCTTAACTCTCCTTACTGTTGGTTGTTTTCCCTTCATGTCTAATCTAAAATAAATTATTATCTCTATTTTCTCACCTTTTTGGAGACATGGAAGGTATGCTTTCAGATGATGAGACCACACTTTTCAACTGAGAAAGTATCATTCTCCAATCAGACTGTATGGGCAGCAGATCTGTCCTTTGAATTCAGGCATTCCTGTGTTTGTCATTGCATGCTTGCACATTTTTATTTACCATACACAAATCCCCTTTCATTTTTCTACCTCTTTCATAGTACTTTCTCTCTCATCATGTCATATTATTCTTTGCCTGTATGCCCATTCCTCTCCATCTCTCTTGTTTTTGGCTGTGTTTGCAGTATTTCCTTTCTCACCTCCCAACACAGCAGGTGAGAGCCCACTTTAAGCAGCTGCAGTTCCATCGGTCGATGTTGTTGGTAGCTGAACTGGCATATCTGATGTCAAGGATACCTTCCCACTTCGTTCTACTGGCCTTTCTCTGAACTATTGATGTAAATATGTGGCAAAACCGTCCCTCATGCAGGCTGCTACTCTCAAATGAAAACATGACATGTCCATAAAATGTGATCTATGTGTAATCATCATACACATGCCTTCAGACAGGGGAGAGAAGTGACTTGCTAATTAAGTTTTACAATCCAGCGGTTGTGAGAAAGATAAAAACATGTCCCCGGTCAATCCATTACAAAGAGAACAGAACATCTGACCTTTTCATCCTGCCTTCCGTTTGCACTTGCTAGATCCATAACCTTTTCCAGCTGGAACGGAAAGTTCAATTAAGTTTTGTTGGCTCAGAAAACTGCCCATGTCCTGGAGAGTAGATTAGGCACTCAGGGGCTGCAATTATCCATCTGGTGCCACTTCAGCTATAATATCTATATATTTATATACATACTGCCATCGCTTGCAAGGGTAAACACTGTGCTGAGTTGCTCAAAGGAGGGTCACAAGCCTTAACACCATGGACTCTTCTGATCCCCAGGATCCAAACCACCAGGCTCTGTGCAGAGTAAACCCAATGTCAGCGAAGCTTCTGCCACTCATAGCCTCGGAGGGAATGTGCCCAAGTTGGAAGGATTCATCACATACCCCGCAACCTTTCAGGTTTCCATCTGTGTCAATTCACTGATTTATAGATCTGCACTTCCCCACGATCCGGGAGAGGCGTACAGAACCTTTGGAAATAATTTAATCTCTGTTGAGAAAGAAATTTTATAAATATAGACACATGTATATATTATATAGTTAACACTTTTGAGGACAAGGTGCTTGGCCTTGGCAAATAATTTATGCAATTACATCAAAGATGAGGCACTGACAGCAACCAACTCATCAATCATCTGGCTGATCAATAACTCCTGCAGTATATGCAATCAAACCTAATCAGACTCACATAGCCCCGGGCTGAGAGAACATCTAAGATCCTCACCACACACAGAGAGGCTATAGCTTCAAGGGCTCATCTGAAAGTTTGCTGAGCAGAATTTTCCCTTTGGGGCTGTTTTTATCCTGTTTGCAGAGCTTCAACTCTCTCTAAAAGGGGAGCAAACACATCTGAGAACATCACACCCAAGTTATAATGGAGTCCTCAAGAAAGGGGATGCAACACTCGCATTGGGTCCTAGTAAATCACAAGGCCAGTGGGTATTGCAACTCATAACACAAGGCTTTGCCTTTACCAGAGTGTTATTAGAAAGATGAACATAAATTTTGCCTTTTCACTGGACACTAAGAAAGCTGGTGAACAAGCATGCATTTGTTTCGCAGCAGACAGTCCACTGTGGTGTAAGTTGCTAATAGTTTAAGTCAGTACCATGAGAAGATAGGTTGTCCTGCTCAAAATGACAGAAGACTGCCTCACCTTATCAGCCTCACCAAAGAAAGAATTCTGGGCTTCCTGCTTCAAAAGGGAGCTGTCATTTCTGACCTCCATCAAGCCTTTCTCTAGAGGTTGGCGAACACAGCTTTTTCTCAAGTGGTCACCATGGTCATCAAGCCCTGCAGTTGCAGAAGACAGACACACCTGCCTTCATTCACCCTAGTCTTAGGACATAGGAACAGTCATCACCTATACTGGATACCAACCCATTAATGACCTCTGTTGGTATCAGAGCAACCATTTTGCCTAGGCAGTTTGGCTGCTCTGATGACCAACTCTCTACTACTAGAGCAAAATCTGCTTCTCTCAGCAGAAACAAAATTGTGAGACATATACAGGAAATCTGTCGCTGATTTTGAGCTCTCCCCTCACTTGATGACTTGCATCTTCTCCTGGGGAAATAAAGACTCTGAGAGAGCCCTAGGTCATGGATTTATAATGGCTACTCTGAGAACTGAAGGAAACTTTTTTAATCTACTCCAAAAGTTGCTTCTTCCATCCCACAGCACTCTGATGATCACCTCCACCTTGATTCTAGCATCCCACAGTTTCTCATTTTTTTCCTCCTCACTCTTTCTACAACATATGAAAAAACTCATAAACTCCATGCTGAAATAATAATGTCCAGTAGTGAGAAACTGTCTTCACCATGGGCCAGGAAGGATGTAGGCATGGCTGTTTCTATTTCATAGAATCATAGAATGGTTTGGGTTGGAAGGGACCTTAAAGGACATATAGTTACAACACCCCTGCCACTGGCAGGGCCATCTTCCACTAATCGGGCTGCTCAGAGCCCCATACAACCTGGTCTTGAACACATCCAGTGATGGAGAATCCACAGCTTTCCTGTGCAACCTGTTCCAGTGTCTGACCACCTTCTTCTTCCTAATTTCTGATCTAAATCTACACTCTTCAGTTTGAAGCCATCTCTCTCTTGAAGCAGGAGCCAGACCTTGTCTCCCCATTGCCTACAGCCTGCTTGGTGGCACAGCTACCACCCAGACGTGCTCCTCATTCCCTAAGGGGCTGGGAAGGACCCCACCCTGGCATAGCCCAATCTCCCTCTGCTTCACCACCAGAGTTGGCTGAGTCTGCATTTCTTGGGAAGTCTCCGGCCTTTCCCGTGCCGGTTTCTGTGCTGTGCCTCATTAGCTGCTCAGCTCCCTTCAGCTGGGAGACAGGAATCTGGCAGGAAGGTGTAAACAGCCAGTTTAATTGGGTGTTTAGAACAAAAGCAGCAGTGGCAGTGCTGTCATTTTCAAGCTAGCTTACAAACAGGCAGTTTGAAAATCATTTCCTCCCATCTGCACCAAGTTAAATCTCCCAACGATGCGAGCGAGCGTCTCTCTGAACATGGGAGAAGCAAACAAACAGAAAGGTGCCTTTTCAGAGTGTGAGACAATGTTTCTGTCCTGGCTTATATCCTGTCCTGTGCAGGATTATTTATCATCTCCCTTGAGGCTCTGTAAGGTTGTGACTACCCTTCTTTTTCTCCCTACCCACCTTGCGCTTGTGCATGACCATGATGTGAACCTCTCTGCCTTTCCTCACCTTCTGCGTAGTGACTTCAGTGGCCTGGGCCGTCAGTGGCAGGTGCCAAAATGTCCAGATGTGATGACAACAGACAGATCTGCAGCCACATCACATCAGCCCTGGGAATGGGGACACCTTTTCTGCTGCCCCTCATCACAGAGTCCCCTACAATTAACCATCCCCAGCAAAGAAGGCTATTTGCTTATTATTTTGCTTTCCAGTGGTCTGTGCTTAAACTTTGTGTCTCTGAAAGGAAGAAGAATTAAAGAAACTTACTAAAAACTATCCAGAGATGTCTGGTCTGCATCTACAAAGGCAGACATGGATTTATTTGTGTTGCTTAGAAACCTGCATCTGTGGCCCGCCTGGTCCCTTCATGTTTATTTAAAATCACATCTAATAGAAAAAGACACAGCCATAAGGCTCAAAAGTGAAAGTTTACCAGGGTCACTGGTTCTGCCACCTGAACTATTTCTCTGATCTGTCCTCCCAAACTAAACAAACCATTTCCATACAAATTGCATCCTGGTTACAGAAACACAGGATTTCAGCTCAGATCTCTCCCACTCAAGGTTTGTCCCCTGCCCCAAGAGAGCAATTTTTGTGCATGATGGAGGCAGCAGCATTTCAGACTGACAGGCATCTTAGTTTTGCTAGAAATGTTCCTTTTTTCCCCTCCCTACCTGGAAGTTGTGTCCAAAGGGAGAGAGTAATCAGAAGTAAATAGATTTAATGGGGATGGCCAATATCCAGAAGTCCTGGACAAATGTCTGCTGCATGTGTGGGGATAAACCAGATGTGTCCTGGCACGGGGAGCACATCAGGCTTATGTGAACTGTTGGGGTAAATCTGTGCATGGCACAACACTGGCTGCCTTCTCAGGCACCTTCAGGGCCTTCATGTGCACATATGTGGTAGAGCTGTTCCTGGCATGTCTGAGATGTCCACATGACTACACGTGTCCCTTTGCTGCTGCTGGAAATTTCCCTGTTGGATGCACAGACCTAACTATGACCCTGTGGGGCATGATGTGATGAGTGACACAGATTTTTGTAGCAGAAACTCACACACTACATTTTTTCTTGTTCCTTTGTTCCTTGTTGTGCTGTGTTTTCTTTCAAAGAAACTGGGGAGAGCATCCTATTCAGTATGCCAGCTGTGTATCTCAGTCTACAGAGTCTTTATGTTTGGTTTGGTGATTTGGTCCCTTCTTGGACTAAAACAGTAAGAAACTAATTCCTACACAAATAGCTCCTAGAAATTAATCCAGGCTTCCAGTCGCATGCTGATGACAAAGCTAAGGAACATCAAAGTCTAGGTCCAGATCTGATTTCCAACCCAGTTTCTCAGTGCCTTAGTTTGCATCTAAGAGTAATACCAAAATCCTTACTGTTCTCTTTTCTTTTGTTGAAACAAAAATGATCTAGAACCAAAACTTGAAACCTAACAAATTCTGAATGTAATGGCTCCTTAAATTTCAAACATGAGAAAACTATGACTTCCTACTCTGCTTTTTTGTGTAACCAAAGCCATAGATCTCTTCCACTTACTGGTTTCTGCATGAACCTCAATTGAGTGATGGTTTAAGCAGGGACATGCAGTCTTTAACACCAGTCTCAGGACGAGCAATCTAACCACATTCCCTGAAAAGACTTTCCAGTGATTCATCACTTTCACTAGAAACCAGGTGACACTTTAATTCAGGTTTGAACTTCTCCAGCTCCGTTTCTGATTGAAGTTAGAAGTTCTATAGAAAAGCAGACAGAAAGTAAAGAAAAGGAAATAGAGCGTTGTCTCTCTGTCTTTTTGCATATCTCATTTCCTATCATGGAATGATAACTCAACAGCTGAAATGCTGGAAAGAAAGGCTGTTTGGAGGATCTATTTAACATAGCCATAAGCAGAACATACAAGAAATTTCATGAGTCTGGTTCTGCTGCCGTTGCCTGACTGAATCGGAGAGTCACAGCATCCTGTCTGAGAGGAAACAAACTTGCCATGTGTTAGAGCCACACCTTTGGTATTTTTGAAGTTCACTGCCTATAAATAAGGCTTCTTTAACTGAAAGTCTTGGCACAAAGAACAGCCACGAGGACTTAGAATGCTGTCTAATTTTTCAGCTTCCTGCACTGGGACTTGATTGTTTTCCATGGCCTTTTGTGCTCTTAGTTTATGAAAAATCAATACTTTAATATAGAAAACAAATCCCCCAGCTATCTATTTAGAGCAGTATTACCTCCAGCTCTCACTCCTGCCATTCTGTCCACTACACTGTAAGAAGCTGGCACATGTGTTAACCCAGCAGGATGGGATCTCCTCACTTATGCAGCAGAAGGTACAGGATGAACATGGAAAGGCATCATTTCACCTTCAGCCAGGTGTTTGGTCCCTCCCCTGAGCTTCAGCAACATGGATTTCAAATAAACAAAAGAATGGAATTTGGACACAAACTGCTATTAAGTTCAATGTGGCTAACTGGGAATGTGCAGATTTAATAATCTTTTCCTGACTGTATCTGATGGTAAGGTAAAGAGCTGTTAAAATAAAGGGGAGAAACACTTTACTGTATTTTTCCCAGTTCAAAAACAAATAAAAAACCAACCCCAAACCACCACCACTTGCAGAAAATAAGGCTGTCAGTATTTATTTTTGATGTTCATGGGAGAAAAAACAGGTTTGAGGTGTCATTCATTTTCACTGAAAGAAAAGTTAAGATACAAAAGAAAAGAGTTTGAAAATAACGTATTCCAACTGATGCATTTCAGTGGTGTTTTGGGCTTATTATCCCGGACAGCTTGGGTTTGGGGTGGAAATTGTAACATCTGTCATCCAGCGTACAGTGGTACACACAGCTGGTTCCTGGGAGGGCTCTCAAGGAGCAGCCAACTCTCCTCACGCAGGCGATCCTGGATGAGCAGAGGGTGAGCAGACACCATGGAGTCACTTTTTTTTACTTGAATATTTATTGAATGGTTGATTCCTGCTCTGAGACTACATGTGCTGGTGCAGAGGCTGGGGACCAGAACTGCACCTACTCTGGAGAAGGAGGGGAAGCAAGCAGGGAATGACCGTGACAGGTCTGCAGTTGAGCCCTCTCCAGGCATCAGTCCTGCAGCAGCAGTGACACAGGCACCGGGCACACCTATGGCTCTACATTTTCTGCTCTCTCTGTTTCTGAAAGGAATAGCTGTTGTGACAAAGCCCCCAGCTGGGAGCCATCGGATCCCCGTCCCTCCTGCTGAGGGCATGAGGACCTCACATTGGGCTCAGTGGGAGCCCTCGCTTGGCAGTGTGTTGGAGTAAATCAATTTAATTTTCCCTAGGAAAGTTCTAATGCCCTCCAATGATTGCTCATCACTAAAACAAATCTTTTCTTTCCTCCAGCACTTCCCATACTTTTTTTTTTTCACACATCACGCCAGTTTGGTGCTGAGAGATGTTGCCTTTTCCTTGCTTCTCCTCTCCCAGGGCAAAGAGGGAGGGAGGAAAACATGAGGACCATCCATTTGAAAAAGCAGAAACATGTCATGCTGCCTTTCCTCATCCCTCAGGCATCAAACCCTGTGGCTTCCCCCCACTCATCACTCCCAGCAATCCTAAAACAAACCCAAAAGGGTTGGGAATAAGTGGTCTCTGCAGGTAGGTAAGCAGCTCCTGTGAGCAGGGAGTTATTTTTGGCTAGGTATGAAGTACCATGTGACACAATCTTCACAAAATGCCAAGCAGTCAAAGCCAGAGCCGCGTGCTCCTAACCTCTTGCACTGAGGTAAAAATAAACCTTAATAAAAGGGCTGAGGAGGCTTAATGGGAAGTGGAAATGCAAAAAGTAAAGAAAAAAAAGGAAAATTCTGTTAGGATGAGTCTCGGCACATCCGAGGGGACACAGTGGGATGTGTCTGCATCTGACCATCTCTCTTTTCATCCTCCAGGCCAGGGTGGTGGCAGGCTGCCTGTCCACATTGGAAGGGTTTGCAGTGTTTGGTTCCTGCTGAACAAAAGGTTCCGGCAGTGCTGGGCAGGATGAGGTTGCTCGCAAAAGGCACCTATGAAGACATGATGCCATGTGTGGCTTGTTACTGGTTACTAACATTGGCAGTGGCTTTGTCAGAGACCGCCAGTGATTTACTTTCCCATACCTCATCCCTCAGTTCCCTCCATCCGTGAATGGGATTTTAATGACTATGGAAAAATGCTGTGTGAAAGATGGTGGTGGCATCATGCCCTGTCTTCAGTTCATTGAAACTCAGTCTGCTAGTAACAAGCCTCTTAATGCTTGATGTCTGGATACTCACAAGTAAAATCAGGCTCAGAAATTATCCTACAAAATCTCTTCTGAGCCCTTCGCAACCCTTAGTAGGGGTTTCCATCTCTGGCTCTGCAATTTCATACACTGCATAATTAGCCCACCAAGTTGTCTTCTCTTTACTGTGAGCTCCTTCTGGGGAAGTTTATCTCAAAGGGCTAGAGCAGTTTACGAGACTGCCCTTCATTTTCTCACTTCCATCTCACTCCCTATTTTCTTGAATTTTTTTCCAGATTTTTTTTCACCTGTGTTGTCAAAACTTTTCACAAAATGGCTGGGTCTGAAAGAAAAAAAAATCACCACCACCAGACAAACCCAAACTCCAACATTGCAGGAGGTCTCTATGTGAGTATCATCTTTAAAACAAAGGCAATACTAAACTAGTGTGTCTTCCCAGCCACAACACACTTCCCTTTCTATTTATGTGTGTATATATATGTCCCAAGCAGTGCAGAGCAAAGCTAATCAGCTAGAGGGTGAAAGTCCTCCTGGTGGGACTGTGCTTGTCTGATAGGAACAGCAGTGCAGTTCTGGAGAGTACACTGTTCTCCTGTGGTGCCCTATCAAAGGAAGATTAAGTCTGCCTGCTAGTCTGGGACTGTGGCTGTTGTCAGGGGGCCTGGGAAGGTCAGGCTGTTTGCATTTTCCGTTTGCCTAACAAATTAGTGCTCCTGGAGGCAGGATCTATAGGCAGCACTGCCAAGATGGAGCAGACCTCGTCTGGCCCATGCCTCTGCTCTGTTCTCTGGCTCTCTGCTGCCACCTCCGCTGTCCTAGGCACTGAGCAGCCCTGGCCTCTGAGGAGCAGCACCATGACCTGAGTGTTGCAAGAAGGGATTTTAGAGAGGGCTCAGTAGGTGGCTGGACATGCTGGTGTCCTGAATCACAGCACAGCCTGCTTGCATCCTCTGGCTCTTGCTCACACAGGATTGATGCTTTAAGCATCAGGACCAAGGGACAAGACACAAAAGATCTCTTTTGGCACCAAAATAGGAGATGGGAAAGCTTGGTGGTTTAAGTTTGGAAACGACTCAAAGGAGAAGATAGAAATGCTCTGACTGCTGTATGGCTCTGCAGGTTCTCCCCTGCATGGGAACTGCCTACTTCATCCCATCGGCTGCCAGACTGGCCAGCCATGCCTGGGCTAGAGGGGAGAGAAGGAGGCTGTGCCATGGCCCTGGAGTTTATTCCCCTGGAGGAAGCAGAGGAGAGACATAAGGGGGAAATGTGGGATGAAACCATTTTCATCTCAAGTGAAGTCTTGTCCCAGATGTGCAAACATTACTGGTGCTAGTAGAAGGGTTCCAGTTGATGTGAGTAGAAGGGTATCCAAACCCTTCACCAAAGGAAAATGAGGTCCAAATGTCTGTGAGCATGGAGTCCTGAGGGGAAAGGAGTGCATGGCTTTGCTCAGGGCTGGCCCAAGAGCAGTAGAAGGAATAAAACACAAGGTGGCATGTTTGAAGGTCACAAGTGATTTATCCTGCTTTTATATCTGCAGACAACATTTTTCAAATAAAACTAAGAGTGGGGGGTTAAAAAAAACCAAAGAGAAATAATAATTAAAAATCCTGGAGCAGAAACAGAGCAGGGAGCATAGGCAGTCTGACAGTTTCAATTTTCACTTAGACAGTGCTTCTCAGGAGTGATAACCTTCACCTTCTGCTGATGAGCATCCTCTCCCTGCCATAAATCCCAAACCCCAGCAGCTGCTGCTCACCTTTCTACCCTTACCCCAGACCCAGCAAGTGTTTATGAGGCTTCCCAGAGCTGTGGGAGGGCTGAGTTTCAGACAAGGAGGGAATGATGGCCCCATACTGGAGGGAACAACCAAAGCTGGAGGAGACAGTGTTGTGAGATGAGTAGGAGCAAAAAAAGCCAGTGTCATCCATCAGAGGAAGAATAGTTTTTGCTGTTGGGTTAAAATGTCTATCTGAGCCAGGGGGTTGGACTAGAGAATCACCAGAGCTCCCTTCCTACCTCAGCAATTCTGTCCTGTAACCACTGGGATACTTCTGAGGAAAGAAAATAAGGACAAGATCCTGAGATGCAGAAGCTATCATGAGGTCATTGTGTCCCTGCAAAATAAATAAATAAGTGCACCGTGGTGACAGAGTAAAAATGGGGGTTTGGGATTGAGGCTGCTGGATGTGGGCATCTTCCCTGTTTCTCTCTGCATCTTTAACTTCACGTCTTGATGAATTCTGACCAGCACCACTGCACTGGGACATTGTAAAATCTTAACTTCTTACATTAAGGCATGTTGACAACACTACTACTGGAGCAGGAGAGAGACACCAAAACAAGAGAAAAAAAAAAGAGTGAAAAAGCCCATCCCAAGCCTCTGGAACTATAACCCCACCCTGAGCTCAAGTGTCAAATATTCAAACCCTGGCATTGCTTCCCTTTGCGTGACAATACCTCCCAGTTCATCAACATTCAGAGTTAAACCTGGAGGAGTGCAGGAAAAGTCAGGGATCACAGAGGGAGTGAACTCAGAATTAGAGATGGACCTGAACCAAACCCCTGGGTCAGGCCAGAACTTCACTAAAGGACGAGCAGGGGGGTTGAATTTTGCAGCTCAGCCCCATCTATAATTCATTATGTATCTCTGGTATTTCTAAGAAGGCTACAGCTGTGATATTTAAATGCCAAACCTTTGTGCATTTTCCGACTCATACTTTTATTGTTGTTTTTGAGAATCTGAAATAGCTTTGCTCCTCCCTGCTTCCTAATGAAACTGGAGAGGGAGAAAGTGCTGGCAGCAGCCTAGATAGACTTGATTCTTGCTACTGTAATATCAATGACATTTTAAATTAGTGAGGCTGGAGCTCAGGGACATCTGATGGTTGGTTCACCCTTAATTTCAAGGAGGCTCTTCACCGGGCAGAGGAAAATTGCAATATCCCCTCAACACACACAAACCTTTGACAGGCCAAACTTTGTGATTTTCACAACTTATGTTCATTGCCATATTTTTTCCCTATGGACAAACAGAACAAAGAGGCATAAACTGATATTACCAATTGAGCAGATGCAAAGAGTTCTGCAATAAACAGCATGAAACAGCATAAAGGGAAAAAAAAAATGCAGAGCAGGAGAGGGTGGTGGTGGTGAAGGGAAACTAAATGACAAGAAGTGTTTCAAACACGCGAGGATCAAGAAGTCAGCAAAGGCTTTAGTCAGGTCCCCAGGAAACAGCAGAGACAAGGTGGTTGTGAGAGTGATGCTGCAAACACAGACACCACGTTATCTGCACAATCTGGGCTGTGTTTCTTCCAGCGCAGGGGCAGGAGCCACAGTGAGAAATGCCACTGAGATGTGCACGGAGGAGAAAGGAATGTGTTGTTTAAAGCAGGACAATGGGTTCAAGTTGCTGTTCTGAATTTCCAGACTTTCTATTTGAGTTGGGGCACATCGCCCAAACTGGGGCTGCTTTCAGGGGATACAAACAGGGCTGCTGCCTCCTCTGCCCTAGCCAGGAGGACCTGCCCCTGTCTGGTGTCAACACTGGCTTCTGCCCAAGGAATATTTTGTTTCCCTGATCAGCTACAGCCTCACAAATAGAGAACAGCCATGGGACCACACATGGAGTCCTCAGGTCCCATCCCTAAACTACAAGTATTTCTCTTTTTATTGTTCCTCATCCATTGTCATGTTTGTCAAAGTAACTTGTGAGCATTCCGGGGGCTGCTAATTTTTTATATACAAAAATATGCATATATGCAAAAATTAGTTGAAATTCTTCTCATAAAAGCTAGAGCAATGTATTCATTGACATTTAACCTCCTCCTTCCCCCCTAATCAAAGTCTTTTAAATAGAAATTGCATGGAATTTGATTCCATTTTGGCAGTTACATCTTTTGAAAGAAAAAAACTTATGATGGAAGTGGGAGAAAAATTTCTGAAGTAAACCACACTGTGACAAAGCAATATGCATGTGCAGAGGAGAAGAAAAACCTTCTAAAAACCAATCCTGTGGAGCCCTAGAATTAAGATGTCAAAGAAAGGAACACAAGGAAAGGAGTGGAAGAAGGAAAAAAATATATCAAGAGAAATACTAATGGGGTTAAAATACAGTGATAATGTCCTTCATAGTGCCCCGAGCCACAGTCCTGCTATAACCTAATTAGCATCAGCCAAAGCTGATGGAAGGCTGGGGACAGGCTACAAAGCCGATGGTGCTACAGGAGGTGAGGTAAGTGGTTCAGTAATTGATGCTTTTCCTTCAGACACAGCATTAAGCAAACACTTGCAGCAGGGTATGAGGTGGAGCCAAGCTGAATTGAAAAAGGATCGGCCTTTCAGTGGAAAATGAGTGGAGAAAGGCTGTATTCAGTAAAGATTGGGGGTACCTAGGTCACCTCAAGAGGGGTGGCAGTAGTATTAGCCAGGGCTGTTCCTCTGAACCTTTATGGTAATCTCCTTTTCAGTGGTACAAAAGCAGCTTGTGAGAGCAAGTGTAGCATCCATTGCTTTTCATGTTTTGATTCATACACCTGGCACAAGCTTCACCCAGTGGCACAAACAGGCTAGCTGTGATTGTGATGGGACCACAGCATGAAGATCCCTTAGCTTCTGGGCCAGAAGCCATTTCTGTTGTGCAGTGATCCCACCATGGGACACACGCTGCTTTTCTCCACGTAGAGAGAAGCTTTTGAGAAGGTGACGAGTGGAGACCCTGTCTCTCGTCACAGTCTGAAATGCCCTTTGGGCCACAAAGGAATGAGAAGCTCCATACATTGCTTTTATCATTATTAATGGTAACACTTGTATTTAGAGAGAGATGGAGAAGAGATCTGAGAAACTTGAGACCTGTAAGTCTTGATTCCAGCAGTAAGGGGGGGGCAGTATAGATACTGGCTACGCTAATCAGAAACAGAAGAGGGAAAACACCTAGGGAATTGTGATTTAATTAAAGATAACTGCCATGCATTCAGAAAGAAAAAACCAAACAAGCCCAACAAATTGTTTGAAGAAGCACAGAAACCCAAAAAACTATCAAGGCTGAGAAGGGGAGCAGTGTTAACTTTGGCAGGAGGAAAGCTGTGAATAGACATCACGACGCCTCGACGTCTCTGCTGAGCATATCCTCTCAACCATCAGGGTGGAGGATGGTGGCATATCCGTGCAGAAAGCACAACTGGGATGAGATGCCAGGCTACAGAATGTATGGAAAATTCCAAGCAAGCATTGTCAGGTATCTGGTGGGCAAGGTACCCTTGCCAGCTCCTCCAGATGAACCACATATATAGAAAGAGAAAAAAACACTAAAACACTTAACCAAAGGCCAGCCCCAGTTTCCTCCTGTCAGCACCTCTATGAGACCAGAGCTTTTGGCACAGGGACAATTCTGCTGTCATTGAGCTCAGTGGTATAGAGACTGTGGGCTCACTGTGGGCTGGGGAAGAGGATAAAAGTGACTACCTATTCCTGAGTATTTTCTTCATCTTCTCTCCTTAATGCTTTCCTGAGCCTTAGGGAAGAGCTGCATGGGGAAGGATTAGGGTGGAGAACAGTGGCTGGGGTTGGGCTGTGGGTCCTCCAAAGCAAGGACTGTGGACAGAAAGGTGACATGTTGATTTTTCTCTTGGCTATCCAGGGAGACTGTGTCTGAGGGCAAGATTTTTTAAGTGCACAGGGTAAAATCCATCACTGTCAGAAACAGAGGGGAGGTTAGAGCAATACTGCATGGAGTAGGGCTCACAGCTATTTTTTCCAACCCTAAGAAATAAATCTAAAAGCTTGAGAAGGTCTGTACTGTACACCTATATTATCAAGGAAAATCCCAGAAACTGATGAGTTCTTTTTCTGCTATATTTTTCAACTCTTTTCACCCCCAGATAAATGCATGTGTAGGGAGGATCTAGAGAACATTGCTTGTGTGCATTGTCTGCACCAACAGAATTAAAATTCCTGGAAGATACCATGCTAGGCCATTTGAATGTGGAAAGATTCAGAGTCTTCTTAAATATCTGGAATCCCCAGCCCCCAGCTGACTGAGCAGGAGGGCTGCTCGTGTTTATGGGCAGGTGCCAGCTACAGAAACTTTCATTCTGTTGTCAGAACAGGGACAACATACATATTTTGCTCACCTTATTGTGTAAAGAATGTTGCAGAAATAAAGAAAATGCAGCACAAGTACAAACAGCAGGACACCAGGAACTGAAGAGCTCAGCTTTTCTCAAAATTTGAAAGAATCAAAGTGTATTTGAAAAAAAGAAGGGATCTGGCCAGAGCCAACATCAAGTCAGCATATATATACATTTAAGTGTCATGTGAGAGAGAGATGTTTTCACCTTGAACTTGCTTGCTAACCCATAACAACCCTTCATTTCATGTGTAGGGCTCCTTTCATTCTCCTGGAAATCCTAAATACAGCTCATGGGACCTGGACTATTGTTCCACTGGATGCATTTGAACATCTCTTCCCTCACAGTATGGCATCTCTGATGCTCTAAACCCATTACTGGTTAACAAGTGTTGGTGCTTCTAGAAGCTACAAGGGAAGCCAGGGAACTCCTTTCCTCAGCGAGCATTTTTGTTGTCAGTCATCCCCAAACTCCAGCACAAACAAGCACCTAACAGGAGAGAAGCATGAACAATGCCCGTGCTGCACTCCTGGCAGGTTAGATGTACTGCTTCATTTTACTTCAGGGCTCTGGGCAATATTAATTTTTTAAAGCGAGGTTAGATCTCAAACATTTGTCAAAGGCATCGCTTGTGAAGTTCAGATCCATCTCCTTCCACTTGCCACTCCCTTGCTTTTCTTTTTTCTGCCTCCCTCATCTTAAACTACTTTAATCTGTCCTAGAAATCACAGCGTTCCTCTCTGGCTCCCCGCTTGGCTAAACCGTCAGTCACTATTGATTATCCTCTGCTATACAAAAGGTAATGATTTTTCCAGAGAGTTCTGGAAATGCCTGAGTGTCATCTTGAGCAGGGACAGCCCCATCCTTGCCACCAGAAGCACAAGGAATGTGTCCCATTCACCCGAGATGCCACTGTGAAGCAGCCTCTGAGGGAAAGAGCTCTGCTGGAGGGTGGTCCTTGGGTCCAGTCCTTGATGGGAGTGACACCAGGATGAGATCTCCAGGGAATCAGCCTTTGGAAGCAGACTAGTAAAATCTAAGCTTTTCATGAACACGTATCAGAAGGTTGTTGTTGAGTTTGGGGCTTTTTTTTTTTTTTTTGCTTTTTTTTTTTTTTTCCCCCTCTCCCTTAAAGGGAGAATAAATTAAGAATTTATCTGTAATTTTCTCAGCAGGACAACTGCATTGAAGTGCCAGGCTGGATCCCCATTGTATAAATCAATGCATTTTATCACAGGCTTGGGCCTTCTGGTAATAAACTAAACAAGAGCTGCTGCTTTCTTCATGGATGTAATCAGCAAACAGGTAAGCACAAGAGCTTTCCTTATACTAATGGTGGGGAGGGGGGAGGCAGTTAATTTGACCTGGAGTGCAGATTGAGTCTCTCCTGCAGCGGAGCTGTTTCTACAGTTATCTCTCCAAGTCCAGCCCCTGTGGCTTTCTGTCTTATTTCCAGTCCAGGCATGCTCTGGAAACCATTACCATATTTATAAAGCTACCTGGACTACACTGAGCATGCATGAAAGGGTTAGAAAGACCTATCTATTTTACCAGCTGTGCCAACAGCATCTGTAAGTGAGAAAAGGAGATGGAGGGGAAAAAAAAGAGAGGTTATTCTGTATTTTCTATGTAGGAAAAATCTATATGGTCCTTCAAAAGTAACATCCATTAACACCAGAAAACAGAACTACCCATCTTGGCCAGACAAATCTGCCCTTGATGGCAAGTAGCAGGTTACCACATGCCCTGACATAGAATTACTGCAGTTCTATGACAATTTCCATCAGCGTGCCTGTTTGCTTGCATTATAGGGCAGGTATGTGGAGAACATGGGCTGCAGATAAAGAGATTTAAGAGACAGGGAGCAGGAGGATTCTGTGTTGCAGGTTCTAATTCCAGGCTCAGGCATGACTTTAATACGTGATTTTAGCCAAGCAAGAGGATTGTGATGATTATAATACAACACTTCTTCTTTACCATATAGCAAGCATTGGTAAGAGGCCTTAATTCCTTGGTCATGAGATGTCCAGGATCTAAAAAGCTTGATCACAGATATTCTAAATAAAAGGTTTCTGCTATGTTTTCTCTGTTATCCCTGTTATCACTCATCTAATCCCTTATGGTCTAGTAATCTTGAAAACAAAGGCAGCAAAAAATGGTCTTGAATAAAATGGTATGAATTATATGAATATAATGTGTTACTGCAAAGAGTCCATTGCTTGGCCTGGGGCACCGAGGACTCGCTATTCTACAGCAAGGACATTTGGGGAGCGTGCCTTTTTGGGGAAGCCTGCAGAGGATTCCCATTCCTCCTAAGTTCACACACTCGGGTTTTAACTAGAGCATCTCTTTCGGCTGCTGGGAACGTGCTGTTTCATCTTCATCTTTGAAGAGAAGATGATAGAGTGATTATAATGCTGTCCTTCACATGCTAGGTGGAAGGAACAGCTACACAAGCCACAGGCACGGTTTCCTCTACAGAGAACAGGTCATATTTGCTAAGCATTTAGTGGATCTAAAAAAAAATGATGCAAAGGTTAGAAAAAAAAACAAAAATCTTTGGGCTTCTTGGACTTGTCTTTCTGTAGTAGCACAGACTTGAAGAAGACAACACTGAGAGATGATTGACGTTGCTTGCTCTAGTGAGAGAGGATCAGTGGCTACTTACACCCTATATAAGAGAAAAGAAAAAAATATTGATCCAGAGTTCCCACATCTATGATCTACATCCTTGTGCCTCCCCTAAAAAAAATTTATTGCTCCCCATCAGCAATAAATCAGAAGACTGACTTTCCTGCTCCCTCTCAGACAGATACACTGTTGTACAGCATGAAAGAAAGTTGACAAAGTGGAGGATATGAGGGTTTAACAAACAGGCCAGTTCAGATACTTGTTCAGAGCTGGGAGAAGAAAGACAAATCAGCTGCCAATAGGATGGAAAATAGTAAGCTTTTAATTATATTTAATTCATTTAATGGCTATATTTCTTTTGTATACTAATATATAAGTATTTATTTATACCGGTATTTATAAATGTATGCATAAATATGTCTTTGTAAATATATATTTATTAAGGCAAACTAAATAAATACATATTTATAGGGGAATATTTAGTGCATTTTATAAACATACACAACCTCCTGCCATGCTGGAGGATAAAACAAGGTGAAGAACATTGGAAGCAAACCTAAGGAAAAAATAACCTTAGATTGACACTTTCCCCCTTATGGATCCCCAAGCTCTGTTTTACTCTAATTTACACACCAGTGAGAGATAGGGTTCTGAAGTGCAGCAGTCTCTGAGATGAGCTACAGTAATTGTGTAACCAGAATAGCAACACCACAGATGAGAGCAGGCTGGGAAGCAAAAGACTGTTTTTACAATGAAACTCAGACAAACTCCTCAGCCTGGGTGAAATTATTCCTAGTTTAGAGTGAGTAAAGTCCTGACCACAGTATCCAGCTGAGAGGATGTCTATATTAAAAGTCTGTATACAGGGGAAACATGGGGTTTCTAGAGGTAGATAACAGTAGGTTGGAGGTCGATGAGGACTACAAAGACCTGGAAAAAAACCCAGTAGAATAAATCTGCCCACTCTCAGCAGAGTAGCAATAGTTTAAAGTGAGCTTGGGTTACTCTTACAGCAGTGCTGCTGTACAGCCACTGAATCCTGGAGGAGCTCAGAGAGACTGGCATTTGGCTTTGGCCCCAGGGTTAATGTAGCTGTTCTTGCAAAATGAGAAATAGGAACCCAGGTTCTCATCTCCTTTGCTATCAAGTCAGTGGAGTGACATGAAGGTAAAACTGGCGTGAACAGGAGTTGGGCTCTCTAATGAAGAGGAACTGCTAGGAGCTTTGCAATACTTGCAGGAGATGTCAAGATGATGACTGCTTAGAGCAGACTGGCACAGGAGGACGGGGAACTTTTTCTCCTGAGCTGTTTCCCAGACTTGTTCTGGAAACAGCTGGGATATTTACTGCAGGAGTTCAACCCTGGAGTAATGGTCCTTGGGATCCACAGGTACCTTAATTAGATGCTTCATTCCAAAGGAGTTTCTTTAAGACCCAGTGATAAAAATTAACCTGGGACTGATCCCTGTGATGCACAGAAGTCCCCTGTGGTGTGACACCTCAGACAGCCACACAGGCGTGCTGCACTGGTCATTTCCCACCTCTTCCTCACCAGCAGAAGATTTCCTCCTCCCTCCCATCAACATATCAAGCTGATTATTCCTCTGCAGCTGTAGATTACTTCTGTCAAAACCTCATCCACAGCTTCATCAAAGAGTTCAAAGCTACTCTTGACCTAAAGCTGCTGGATTAACACCAGGTCTTGATTTAATTCTGCTCAGACAGGTCATCCTAGTCCCTCTTATAGCCACCTCTTCTAATCCTGCAGTTATTTTTATAGTCCTTAAGCTTTCCAGGCCCTTTCGTCTTTCCCCAGGCATGTGGCTCAGACACAGGGCTCAGAGCAAGAAGACAGACGTGTACTTTGCTCAGGTGGAAAACAACTTCAGAAATACAACTCTTTAATTATTGTTTTAAAAACTTAGCTTTTGAAGGAATGCCAGCTGATTTTAATAGCCAGGGGACTCGACTATAATTGCCAAAGTGGGGGATGCGGCCAGCTTTGCTATTACCTTCTCCACAGACAGGAAGCCATTCAGCCAGACGCCTTTTGAGCAAGAGATCAGGTCATCTCAGCGCCGACTCAAAAGAACCAACCCTTCTCTCATCACTTAGATTTAAATCATAGCTCTTTTTCCCACTCCAAGGTCTCATTAATGCTCCTGGACTCATGATAGGAACAGCAGAAATGTATTATCTTTGCCTGCTTGGGATTGTTATTTCCATCACACTCAGCAGGAAAGCTGGGCACTGCTTGGTTTAGGAACTGGATTAAAACAAACTGCAGCACAGGTTTTGAACTCAAACATCCTACTTTTCAGCCATGTGATTTAACCTAAGTCCATCTTCTCTTACAATGCAAGAGGAACATCATAGTACCAACATCTGTCTTCAGCACTCCCTGCTCTCGGCCTGCTTTGCATTCTGGATGGATCTATGAATGAACACTTTTCAAATGCTATAAATATTTTATAAATTTCTATCCACTTACTTTAATGGGGGATTGTAAAAGCATTTAACCATATTACACCCAATCTCTCAGACACTGCATTATTTCAGCAGAGCTATTTTATTAGAAGCAACTGGTACAGTCTCTGTGATATTGTTTAAATATATATATATATAGTCAATATATTTCTCGAGCCAGAAGAAATCAGATAGCAGGGAAGAGGAAACAGACATGGAAACTCTGTGTCTTAGGTTTGTTCTGGTGCACTTGGGAGGTTTTTGCTGTGCTTTGCATGACTGCATGGAGGCTTTTTAAATTACTCTGTTTTTATAGACTGGGCTGAGCCTTGAGTCTGGATGTCTGATGGTCTTTCTCCTCTGCAACACTAAATTCAGATGGAAACGTGGCATTGCCTAGAAACACAACCAGGGAGAGCTCCTGCTGCTCAGCCTGAGACATCCTTCACTGAGGACACCTCAAAGTTTGGCTGGGACTCATGATTATTTCCTATTTTGCTGGAGACCAGCAGAAGCAGGCAGGAGAGACAGATTGTGTTGGCTATGCCAAATAGGATTATTTCAGATCTACTTAAGGCTTTTGCCAAGAGACCCAGAAGTCCCTACTCCAACCCCAGCTTGCCTTTAGCAGTGAGTCAGATGCTTGTGCCACAGCTCTGGGAGATGCAGCCCAGACCTCCCAAGACCCCTCAGCACCAAGTAGCTAAGAAAGGCCACCTACATCAGACCAACAGTGCCTCACTCAGCAGAGGATAAAGATGCCACTTTCTTCTCCTCACATCCCCTCTATCTATTGTTTATTTCCAGCATTGCACAAAGGCTTTTAAAAGCCCATTGAGTTGCTTTTGACCATGTCTTTATTGGGTAAATGAACTTATGGTCTGCCAGTCTGATTTATGAATGTCCATTCCACTTTCAACAGGAGGCCTGGTGATTTTATACCTTCAGCCATGCGGGACAGTGAGCTGTTCTGATCAAAAAAGCTCTGATTTTGCTGGCATGATTGATTCAAGCCTGAAGAATTGTGGCAGGATCACACGCACACTACAGTCATCATGGGTCGGAGGCATCTTCTGCCATCAAAGACACCAAGTCTGAAGCCTGGGATGCTGGAAGATTTTTACCCTTATACCACCTTCTAATACCCCCAAAAGCAAACAGCTGTTCAGCCATATCTGAAGTCTAAAATCCACTGATGATAAAATGGTAACATACAGTTGGTTTTACTGGTGGTCCCTCCTGGGTCTCAGCTGTTGACACACCAAAAGGAGCAACTCTGCAGTGCTGCAGATATTCTGGCCCCAGTGTGCAGGTAGTTAGTGCTGATGGACTAAGGCACCTCAGAGGGTTAGTGCTCCAGGATCTGGGCAGTCAAGGAGTCTAGATACCTCATGGGTTCATAGCATCTGTTATTAAAATATTGAACATGTCTGTTTGCAGATGGCAAACTGAATTTTATAAAAAATTTACATGGGAATGGTTCAAATTCTTTTAAAAATGCTTTCCTATGAAATAATTTTAAGTCACAAAGAATCACAGAGATTTTTGTGTTTTGGTTTTT
>JANHGN010027298.1:108031-134644 GCA_024605025.1 Megaceryle maxima
ACAAGGGGTTATTTTTTTTCTTCCTATGGAGTTATTTTTTATTTTATTTATTTTTTTGGTGACAAATGCTACAGTTTTCAGCCAGATGCACTCTTCTCCATGCCCATATCCAACCAAGTTTGGGTTTTTTCCAAAACTTCTCTACATTGTGACTCCAAAGTCAAACATGTAAAAAGTATAAGAAATTCAGAATTTCCTCCTTCCATCTGTCCAGAAAGGAAGGTCACAAACTACAGTAACTTCTGGACCTATTCATCAAACTCTTGGGAGTCACAACTCCCAGATTAAAAAAGCAGTGATTGATGATACCTTTTCCAGGGTTACATTGGAAAAATGTGCTCCTTATAATGGAAACAGAAGAAATTAGTTCTCCTATCTCTTCTGAGTCTTAGTGAAAGTGGAAAACTGAAGATAAAAGGCTAAATCCCAACGTCTTTCCTCCCAAACTCTGCCCACGGAGCTTGAAAGTTCTTTGATCATCTTCCTCCCTTTACATTTTCTCTAGAAGCCCCTTGCCTAAGAGGGAGTCACAACATACCCTTGGATAGGGGAACCTTATCTTGGTTGTTTTAGCTACATGAGAATAGGATGCTTTGGGTATAAACTTCAGTTAAGCTCTTTTAAGATTCCTTGGTCCAGGCCCAATAAAGCCTATCATTTCACAGACAACATTTCTGACCTTCCACAAAACCTGCATAGTTTCCATACACCTCTAGTTTCACACTTCCCTGTCATGCTTTGGTCTCCTGTGATGGTCAGAGGCTGTAGTGTTGAAATTTAGAGAAAATAAGGAAATAGTTACAAGTCATTAATACCACATGCTCCTCAGTGCACCAGCATAAAGTCACCCTGCTGGAATTCATCACTCTAACAAAAGAGAGAAAAAGACAGACAGGTGTTGGGGCTTAACCTCTGCTGGCAGCTAAACACCTTCCAGCTGCTCAACCCCACCCACCCCACCCCTTCTGTGGGATGGGAAGGAGAATTGAGAGGAAGAAGTGAGACCCTATGGGTTGAGAGAAGGACAGTTTAATAATACAAAGAGAGAAAAAATAAATTAATAAGTAAGTAAAACTAATGAGAGCATTGAGATGATAAACAGTGAGATGACAGACCAACACCACCAGCAGGACTCAGTATGGTGTCAATGATCCCATCGGCTGGCTCAGTTGTTTATCCCAGCTGGGGCCCCTCTCAGCTGCAGCTCCTTCCCACTGCTTGGGCCAGTAGCTGCTTGGGATAATTAACCCAAACCCAGGAAAAAAGAGATATAAAAGAGTGGCCCAAAGAGGAGGCATGCTCTTAGGCATAACAGGAATTTTATTGCTGTGAAGGGCTCCTCATCCTCCAGTGACTGGTTTGTTTTGATAATGCTGAGAGGGATGACATCAGAAGATGCTGATCTGTTCAAGGACTGCACCCATAAAGAAGAAGAGGACAAAGCTGTCAAGACCATAAAGCCATGGGCTACAGCAAGTGTGCCATAGTGGTTCCCTTGGAGAGCAGATGACACTGAGGTAAAGTGCAAAGGACAGACGTTATGGGCACAGAGTTTTTATTTTAGCATTTTCTCCAAGCATAGAATTAAAAAAAAAAAAAAAAAAAAATTTTTTTTCCTTGTCAAGAGAAGCTGCTTCTAAATTATTGCTCACTGTTACTTGCCAGAGGCTCTGGAAGGTGGGGTGGAAGAGTACAGACTCTGTCTGCCACTTGCTCTGTTGAGGTTTTTAAGAAATATGTCTGGGAAGGGTCTCACCAGGAACTGCTGAGAGATCCAGCTGTAGAGAGGCCAGATTGTGTGACCATTACTACATGAAAACGAAAGAGAAATCAAACAGGCTGTCCTACTCCTGTGTTTACAAAGATGTTATACTCCACACTGTGGAAATCTTTTTCCCTGTCTGCAGGAAAAAAAAATCTGTTCATACTATAAACAAATACTGAATAATGAAAAACAGAAAAATAAAAAGCATGATTCATCAAGCTGTGTGATGACAGCTATCAGCCTACTGAAATCCATCCTTGCAGCCAGGTCCAGGTTGGCTCACGGGGACCCAGGGCAGAATTGCACCTCTCTGCAATACTGCTGTGGCATCCCTGTTTTAGATTCACCCACCACTCGCAGCAGAAAACCCGTGTGCCTACGTGAAAGCCAAGACATGTGAAATATGAAAATGATCACAGCTTAGACGGGGGATGCCAAAGCCAGTCTGAGGAGTGCTGGGTGTTAGCCAACAAGTAACTTAAAACACACAATATGAACAATTATCCAAAGACAAATCAGTGCCGTGCAATTACTAGCGAGGCATCAGGCTGTCATTTCTACACTGAATAAACACCACCTGCATTGCTTCTCCAGGATAACAATGGTTTCTCTATTTCTATCACTTCACTAGGAAATCTCTGACATCTCCTTGGGGCTGCCTAACCATTGCTTTAGCATTTTAAAGGCTAATTCAATGATTATTTTTCACCACACTGTTTTCCTGCTCCCTCTTAGCCCCTGCAGTGTGTGTACCCCCATGCTGGCCCCAGAACCTCGGGCATCAGTGCGGATTACAGTCCAAAGCCTCACATCCTGGCTATGCCTCTAGAAACCTTTTCTGTCATAAAATTTCTAAATAGAAGTGACCTTTCTTCTTCTGCCTTGCAGCCAAAACTTTTGTCCAGCCTCTCCCTTCATATCTCATAAAGTCTGCAGGGACTGCCCTTTCCTCTGGTATTAACAAATGGCTCTACACACACATCTTTCCAGGATCTGGATGCAGAGATCTTCTTTCCCAGCCCACTGCTCACAGTGTCATCCCTCCATGTCCTCTCCTCTGGTGGTACGCTTTCCTTATCACTTCAAACATATGTTGCACATGTTTGCTTTCACAGTCCATCTTCACCCACCCTCTCTCTCATCTGTCATTCAGCTTGGAAAGGTTGGTTCTCACCTTCAGTTGGCCCCTGGTGCCAGTCTTCCTTCGCCTACTTCTTCCATCTTCAAACATGTTATCCTTGTGTTTAGCCCATACTGTTCCTCATGTTCTTTTAAACATCTACAGGGCTATCTTACCATACTTGCCCAAAATGCTTCCTAAATAAAACTCTCTATTGTGATGTCTGCAAAACCCATGACAATTACTTTTCTGGTTCTAGTCTCTCATTCTGACCTGCATCACCTTACCATTTCCCTACATCCCTGTCTCTCTCATGCATTTCTTGCTTTATGCCTAGATGGAAAACTATTTGAAACTGATTTTTATTCTTTATGTACAGAACCTAGCATATACAAGACCCAGTCCTAGCTTAAGAGGAATAGTGACACAGAAATGACAAGTGGAAATGACAAGTTTTTCCTTAGTGGAAAACCACTGCTTTAAATTTCTGTGAAATCAAGCTGTCATTTGCCCTTGCATTGTGGTTACAATTGTGCCGATATAGCAATGATGCTCCAGCCCGCAGCGATGGCTCTGGGATGTTACTGGCACATGCAATATTGCCTGGATATCTCTGTCTTTGTGTGTATTTTTGCAGAAATACTCTACTTTCCTGTTTGTAGCTTGTAAGAAGGACTACAGAAAAGACTTGAGTCTGCTACCCAAGAGGAAAACTCTAGAAATCCATAGCAGGGGATGTGCCAGGGGCAAGCAAGACTAAACAGTAAGAAATTACCCTTGGATACTAGAACACATCATCCTATATTCCTAAAAATGAGAACGTTTTTGTTTGGTTGTATGACGGGTAGCAGCATCTGTCACTTCACCAGAATAGCAGCCCTCTCTTGGTGTGAGGCAGGGAGAAAACAATTTACAGGAGGAAGCTTGTTCTTTCGACATGTGCTCAGGACAAATCAGCCATCAGTCACTCACTTCTGCTACTGCTGTTTCTCAGTTCGGCAGTAACTGCAACATCGTGTCCCAGGCTCCCAGCCCTGGCTAGTGCTGTTTTCCCATACCCAGAAAGCAGGAGTGAATTTGGCTACCGACCTGTGTAACCCCCCCCTCCACATCCGACTGGTCTGAGTTGGACCTTTGCAGGGGAGAGACTTTTCTCCGAGTGTTACTTCTCATTCAAGACAGCAAACATTTCAGCTCGTGACAGCCTCTCGTCACTCCAGCCACCTGGTGTCTTGCATCTGAAATGCTAACCAAGCTGGGGAGTCAGGCTCTGCTTCCTCTGCTGCCTGTTCTGCCCTGAAATAACAGGTCTGGGATGGCAGGGAAGGGTAAGGGAAATAATAACCCATCTCCTCTGTCATTTGACAGGACTCCCACTGTTCTCATGTCCATCGGCTTCCTGGCAGGCAATCACAAGGCATTTAAGGCTTTTGGTCTACGCTTTTCACTGTAAACTTAATCTCTGTAAAGCATTTCCTGAACTGCCACAGCCTGAAGGCCTTTTAGACAGCTCCCTGTGAGGATGCAGGGAGAAAATGCAACAGGCAGAGCTGCGGTGAGCATCAGACTCGCTGAAAGCCCAGTACTGAGAGCAGAGTGGCCACCAAGGAAATATGAGTGTGGACCCGAGTCTGACTACTGGGTAAAAGCAGCAAAGTGACCTGAGGGCATGCGGTGGGTTGGCCCCAGCTGGATGCCAGGTGCCCACCAGAGCCACTCTATCACCCCCTCCTCAGCTGGATGGGGAAGAGAAAATAGAATGAAAGGCTGGTGGATCAAGATAAGGACAGGGAGACATCACTGGGCTATTACCATCATGGGCAAAACAGACCCGACTTGGGGAAATAAATTTAGTTTATTACCAATCAAATCAGAGAAGAACAATGAGAAATAAAGCCAAATCTTAAAAACACCTTTCCCCACCCCTCCCTTCTTCCCAGGCCTAACTTTACTACTGACATTCTCTACTACGTACCCCCCAGTGACACAGGTGGAGAGGGAATGGGGGTTGCAATCAGTTCATCACACATTGTTTCTGTTGCTCCTTCCTCCACAGGGAGAGGACCCTTCACACTCTTCCACTACCCCAGCGTGAGGTCCCTTCCACCAGAGACAGTCCTCCATGAACTTCTCCAATGTGAGTCCTTCCACTGGCTGCAGTTCTTCAGGAACTGCTCCAGTGTGAGTCCCTTCCTTGGGGTGCAGTCCTTTGGGAGCAGACTGCTGCAGTGTGGGTCCCCGATGGGGTCACAAGTCCTGCCAGCAAACCTGCTCCAGCATGGGCTCTTCTCTCCATAGATCCTTGGTCAGCAGCAGGACCATCATGGAGCTGGCTGGCATTGGTTCTATTAAACAGAGAGCAAGCTTCTCACAGAAGCCACTCCTGTAGCTTCCCCCCTACCATGTAAACCCAATACAAGGCATAAATAAACTCTGAAGCAAAATTTTAAACACATGGTAGTATGCATTTGAACAATGCTCACCTAACCTTTGAAATGCTATCACTTCCCTGTATCACATTTCCCATTTGTGCTGAAGTCACATTTAGGGTGAGTTAATGTCACTGAGCAGAAGATAGGCGAGTTTAAAATGAAAGCAGCCACCTGCAAAATGAAAATTACTGTGTTTTGTACTGAAACAACATTAAAATGGATTTTGTGGGAGGATTTAGGAGCAGTTGTTCATTGGTGCTTTGCATTTCTGTTCTTCCCCTGTGATTTGCATACTTCAGCTGGACTTCAATTCCCATCATACATTGTGGTCCTCCCTTGGGTCAGGTGGCTGTCATGTTAACATCTCCTGATTCAAGATGAAACTACTTTTGAAAGACTGGAGTTTCCTAAGGGATGGAAATTCTTGTTTGAAACAAATCCTTATTATTTAGTCTGTATTTATAGTTCCAAAAGGAATTGGCATAGAGATTGATTTTATGCACTGCTAGCCAGGGAATATGAGAATTTCTGGTGCATAGCTTGTATTCTGGAGGTAGAAAAGTATGTATTGTTTACCCAGGATATAAATAAGATATTAACATGTCTCCAGGAAATCACTGGACTTAATGCAGTTATGAGCAAACAGAAAATCATGAACTACATCTTGTCCCTAGAAAACAAAGTTTGGGATATCTTTGCATTTCACAAAAAAAACATCAGTAAATTTTAGAATAGCTGTACAGCCTTCTCATGAATTTTTGCCCTGGAGTTGTAAAGGAGCCCTTCCCTCCACCCTGCCTGATGTGTTTGTTATCTTCTGTAACTAGATTCTGAATATATTTTCCCCTTTATTTGTTGGCAGCTGTAATTCCCAACAGCATCTAAATTGGATCCCAAGGGTCCAAAACATTGTCTGTTTCTAGAAGTATGTCAAGCCTGGACAACCGTGGTAGATACACATGTGGATACAACACATATAGTCTCTGAAGTAGTTTTTGGAAACGTTTGGAATGTATTTCATACAGGAATAACACAGCTATCTGTTTGAGAGATGGGGACATTCCACGTAAGTACTCAGTGTTCAAAAATTCATGAATGCCATTGATTGAGTTTATCCTAGTAAATTAAAGAAAATTCTTGCAATTTTAGGATAGAAAAGGTACATTTCCTCACATGTACATTACCATCTGGCGTGGAGATGTATTAATATCTTGCAATATTTAGGTCATAAATCAAATCTAAGCCCTTATTGCACATTCAGAGAAAATTACTTTCTAGTGACATATGGCATAACCTTCAACTTCTGTAAATTAATAAAATTCTAGCAAATCTACTCAAATTCAAATATTTTGTACCCACATTTTATTTTTATGGATGCTGTTAACCACGCGGAATGTCGGAGGTCTTAGGTCAATACAAAGAGTTTATTGCAATGCTAAAGGAAATTACCTTTTGGTGACCCAGGGTGTGAACTTAACTCCCACCAGTCAACGAGGACTTCTGATCTTACTGGCTGTTGATACTTACAGGACACCAAAATCATATGCTGGGGCTTATTAAAGGGTTTCTACGAGGGACACAGTTATAGCTGGTTATGAAAATGCTTGTAAAGGGAATCGAGTTTGTTGAATTGTGTGTATGTAACATATGTCTTGCCAGAACTCACCTGTTAAAATTCTTATTCTTAATGGACTCATTGTGACTTCAGAATTCATCATTCAAAAATCAGAATATATGGGTAATTTGTCTTCAATTAGTAGTGGTATTTTTATACAGCTGAGTAATAACTGCTCAGGATGGGGTGGGAAATTTTGCTTTACAGTGTCTTGGTTGAGTTTTACCTTTAAAATTTGGTCTTAGTTGTTCATTTTTGCAAAAGCCATGTTTGTCTGACTCATATTTCTCTGTTACTGTTGTGCAAAACAACACTAAAATTTGCTGCTTTCAAGTTAAGCTGTCAAGACTTAGGTCTATTAGCTAGAAATGTAGAATTAGAGACAGAAGATGACACATAACATATCTAATCTTTTTTCTGGCTCCTTGTCCTTGCTTGCAACCCATTCACCAGTCTGCACATTTTGATTAGTTACCATGTTTGATTTACCTCTTCAGCCCAAGTGTCTTCATCCATCCATTTTTTCACCCAAGTCCATATTACTGCATTATCTTCCCTTGGCGTTGCTGCTGCTCTCCCAAAAGCCCCACCTTCTTGCCTGGGTTTTCCCTACATCTCAGTGTCTTTCTCATCACTGCTTCTGTCCTTCCAACCCCTCCCTGTTCCACGAGGAACACAAGGTAGAGATTGTTCTCAACTTGCCATTCTCCAAAAGTTCAAACATATAATGAAATCCAAATTATTCTAATCTAAATCTCTCCCTTCCCCTTTCAGTAATTCCCTAATAATGTGCCTGCCATGGTCATCTTGGTGCATTTTTGCATTTTTTTCCTGTCTCAGTGGATTACTTTTCCTTCGATGTGCAAAAAGAATAATAATAAAAAATTTATATATGTATTTTTATATGAAAAATAATGATAAAAAAAAACCCCAACAAAATATTTTCTAGAAAGAGTTAGCATTTCTTTTTCTTTTTCTTTTACACACCCCCACTTCTTCAGATCCTTCTAGCAGATAAAAGACCAAGTTGAGGTGGCTGAATTTGAGGTTGTCAGTGTTGATGTCGCAAATTAGAGGTTCGTTTTTAACAATAAGAGCAATTAGTCATCAGAGCAGGTTCCTAAGAGGTGTGGTGAGTCAGCCTCTTTTGTGAAGCTGACTAACTTTTCCAAAGGCTGTGTTTTTGAATTAAAATCACAAGTTCTTAAGCTTGATGAGAGAATCACTGGGTGAACTCCTGCCATTTGTGTTTTGCAGCAAGTCAGGCTGCAATCATCCAAATGGCTTTTTTTTTTTTGGCCTTAAAAAGATGTGTGACTTCTGAGCTGGGTGGGTTTCAAGTTCAAGGATTTTTGTATCTTTCCTCCTGCCCAACTTCATCTTGCTTTTCCTCCTCTGCTCTTTCCATGTCCTATGTAGTCTCTGCTCCTCCCAAGCAATTTTCTTCACAGATCTTTTCAGTAGTTTACATAGTTCAATAGATTGAGATCTTTGTCTGACTTCTTCTGATGTAAGTTTATAGCTGTCTGTAATCACAAAATAATTCAGATTATATCCTTTTGGGCACAACGTCGACAACTCCAGTCAGCATTAAAATTGGCAACATAGAAGTTTTCTGAACTGTTCATCTCCTGATCTTCTGTATTCCTGCCACTGATCCTAACCCAGTCTAATCAGGTGTAGGAAAGAGGATTGCAAGGATTCCCAGTCTGGGAATGCATGCATGAAAATGAGAAAGAAAAATGGCTTGGGATGGTCTGTGGGGAACAGCAGTAGTTCCTGTGCTCTTCCCTAGCATCATTATTAATAACTTCCAGAGACAAGATGGTGGCCTGGGTGGTCTGGCCATCTGACTGGTCTGGCATTTACAGCAGTACAGGAATATGGGAGGGTGAAACAGCAAAATGATCCACATAAATAATCATAGCCAGTTCTACATGAGTTTAGAATAATCCCCTATTTTATATTTATATATATATATATTAACCCAAAGCCTGTATCTTAATGACAGTCCTTTTCCCAGTTATAATTGGGAAAATTATTTAATATGTCTCCTGTTGGGCTCAGTTGCCTCTATGTAATTATTCTTTTCCTTTCTTTTCCTTACAAAGCATTCTGGGCAAATGTATTTTCTATAAAGCCTATGGCTGCAACAGAGAGTCAGGCCTCGGGAGGAAACTTTAGCACATTCCTTTAGTAGGTTGGCAATTTATCTTGTCTGGCCTCCCCTTCCCTTCCCTCTCTTCTCTCTCTAACCCCTAACTCCTGGCTTTAAGTACTTCATCCAATCAAAGCATAAAAAGTTTAAATAAAACAAAAAAGAAACTTAAGGTGGATATCAGGAAAAGATTCCTATCAGTGAGGTCTGCAGAGCATAGAATAATCTCCTGTGGGGAGCAGTGGGAGTCCATCACTGGGATAGACTAAAACTAGATGAAACTAAAATCAAAATCAATATCATCATTAAGGGAAGTAGACTGAAAAGCTGAGGGATGGACAGGAAAATTTGATGCCCCTAGAGTTTAAGAAAATGTCTGTGACCTGCTGTCTAGCATTTAACCAGAGTTTTGATCAGAATGATACATGGAAGACAAATTAGTTTTCTGAGCACAATTTTTGGTGTGTGTGTGTGCTTTGGTTTTGAGCAGTTTTATGCTTTGGGGGGGAAGGTCTCTGGGCATAGAAGAGAAACAATATTTACTATAGCACTTAAGAAAAAACCCCGACGTGTGGGTAAGTATGACTGATAAAGTAATTTATTAACCGTGATTTTCTACAATGCAGAAACAGCTCAAGATCTAGCACTGGCCACTGATTATGCTGTTTAATAATCCAAACAAACAAACTGTACGGGGCTGTCAGCTTTTTCTTGCAGTCAGCTGGAGCACAGCTGTGTGCACCAGCTTGTAGGATCTGGACTTTTGTTAGCTTTCAGGCTCTGTCCCTGACATCTTCTGGCTAAAGTACATCTATTTAAGGTCAGATTTTTCCAAAACCAAAATAAAATTGGACTAGATGCATTTAAAAAAAAAAATCATAAAAAAATCATTCTGGTTTCTGAGCATGAGGAGGTTTGGCCTTTGGTGTGGACATCTGCTCACTGCTTTGCTTCCATATTTTCACGTTCTCAGAAGAAGCACTCTGCTAATGGGGTATTTGGAGAGGACTAGAGTGCTCCCATTTCACTAGATGCAGCGACTTACACGTACAGAAATAAACAGCATGTCAAAACCCAAAGGTCTGGTAACACTACTGAACATTTTTCATTAAGAAATTCTCCAGTTACTGGACTCATGCAAACTTTGACCTAAGGACACTTTATATCAGACCTCCTTATCAGGACTGAGGTTTCGGTTGGGAAATACCCAGTGATATACCCAGCTTCAAAAAGCAAAGAAAAAGCCTGTTCCCTGATAGGAATAACACAGTGGTTGTCTCCTACACAACCCAGAGCCCTGTTCTCTTTGTCACAAAACTTTCAAATAAAAAAATCCTCCAACCTGTCAGAAATTCACCACTTCATTTTTTTCCTGCAGTATCCCCCCCCATGCTAATAATTCCTGGTCCTTCCCATCTAGCTCCTTGCAGTACTCCACCTTCCTTTCTCCTCATGCACTGGCTTTTTGACAGTCTTTATAAAGAATAGCAGAGTGTGTATGTTAGCTGCAAAATAAAGTCATGTTTTATTGTCCTGACCTCTGTAATTCTAGTTGTAAATCAGCCAATTGCCTTTATTAATGATTTGTAGACAGCACTGTTTGAACAGAACAGTTTTGTTTTATCCCAGAAAAAAAAAAAAAAAATTAAAAAGAAAAAGAATCTCATCTCCTGGAGATTGATTCCTGCTCTCAGGAATCATTAGGTATTTGGTACTTCTGGAGGTGTTGGGCTGTGGGCCCATGTTGGATAATCCCTCAATCCCTAAATCATTTCACTGTAAACATAATCTTTGAGTAACGAAGTCAGTCCTGGGTATCTGCCAACATCTTGGGATGAAGCTTGTCAAATGATTTCTTCAATTGCCTTTGGATGTAAATGGCTTGAAAGCCTGAATGCTTGGCAAGGTTGGGGATGCTGACTCAGCAGTGAGAAAGCAACATGCACCCGTTCTGACCCAGAGGTTGTTCTGCTTCCGTCTGGGAAGCCCCAGTTGAAAGCCCTCTTGGGGTGTCATGCCAAGGAGCTTGTGCTCACCCACTGCCTGAGCCATCTTCTTCCAAGCAGTAGACAAATAGTCCATCTCAATGACAATGGTTGCCTTTTGCTTGGGAGCTGCTGGTGCCTTGTTATCATTGTCTTCCTCCAAGACGCTGCTGTGGGTCTGAGCTTTTTTTTCTGGGAGCTTTGCAGACCTCTTATTTTTTCAAGCCACAGATTGCACCTCCGTAGTTCCTTTCTGAAACACTGAACAGAGGGAGATTTCTCCCAGCATCTCTCAGATGCAGCCTCCCTGGGGGTTTCTGGGTGGGAGATGACGCTCGCCTGCATTTGTATGGCATAGAAGAAATAGCTGCTTGGTATTGTATGTGGCTTATGTTAAGATTTAGTGTGATCTGAAAATATAACAGATCTCTTTTTGAAATATGTTTTATTACTTTTCTGTGTATCCCAGACTAGTCAGGACTTGTCAAAAATATCCTTTACTTATTTGGCATTAGTGAGATTGAGAAGACTACCCATGCAGCACTGAATGTCAGGAGAATGGACCATATTTTTCTCATGCGAGTGTCTCTTTTAGGGATTATACCAAAGGAGACTTTGATGCAATACAGATTACATGTTTATGGAAGGATTTATAGAAATGTTGCTTATTTGGACACACGGATGACAAAGAAATCCAGTCTAGACCACCTTGTTGAAAAATAAAGGAAAGAGAGATATTTGGGTATGTTCAGAATTGCTTCAGTTCCTTGGGCTGGAGAGGGCTGACACCAGAGGAAGCAGCAGCCGTTTTCCTTTTGCCTTGACAGGGAGCACAGATGATCACATAGCTGAATGAGAGATCTCCGTTTCCTTAGAGGATAGACTGGAAAAAACACTTTTACTTCACCTTGTTCCCAGTCTGTATCATCCATAAGCTGCTGAAGGAGGGTCAAGATTGCAGGCTGCTTCTAATGGCACTGCTCTGATTATCAGGTGCCTTACTCCAGTTGCCCTGCTTTGCTGGGTCTGTGTGTGCCCAGTAGATTCCACACTGATACTATTTTTTTTTTCTTACTATTCACTGTTTACTGGGTCTTTGGGTCCCTTGCCCAAGAGACAGCTATCATCTCTTCTCAGCCATTATATCCCGAACAAGCTAAACTCTTCTAGTAACGCTTCTAAAGTGGAGTGCAGGAAAGGAGAGCCTTTCAAATGGTCTCTCTGCGTCTGTCCATGTTGCATTTATCATTTCTGACCTTGGGTGACCAAAGCTGTCATGCTGTATTCCTGATAAAAGAACATTAGGGCTTTGCATAATGGCATTAATATCTCCCTATCTCTTTGGGGAATTCTTTGTCTGGTACATCCTAGGGTATCGTTTGACATTTTTATGGACAAAGCTCATTGGTGATTCACAGCCCTCCTTTGATCAGCTTGTACACCCTGATGTTTCCCCTCTCGTGACATTTGCAGAAGATGTGTTCCCAGTCCCAACACATGTAGCGATGTGAATTACAGCACCACACACCAGCCCCTTACTCCGGCCTTTGAGGTCATCCAAATCTTCCTCTGTGTAATACCTGTCTGCTTCTTGCCTCCCAGCTCCCAGTAAGCAAATACTTGATCAGAGCTGAGAAATTGCAGTCCAAGGTCATTCATGAAGAAATCTTTATGAATTTCAAAAAAATCCCTCCTCTTTTATTTGTTATTATATCTCATTTAACCACTGGCAGAGACTAGTTTACAAGTCCTGTGCAAAACTAATGAAACTAATATGGCTCTGTTGAAATATTACACTGAAATCAAGATTGGTTAAATACATTAGTGTTCCTTTTTCCCTTTCAAAAAAAATCATTTCCTCAGAGAAATGAGGTTAGTCTGGAACCATCTATCTTTGGAAATTGAGCTGATGAGAATGATTTCAGAATGTCTGGATATTTGCTGACAGGAATGGATCTATTTTAGGTATTTACGTAGTTCACATCGTTGTAGCATGTGAGTACATCATGGCTTGCAAAGTATTTCTTTTCTACAGACTCCTGACAGAAGTGAGATGATGCCCATTTTAGCAATGGCAACGTACTCGTGGCCACGTGAGGTGCCCCAGTAACAAACCAAATCCAAGCCTTTGCTCACAGAAGTAGCATTTCCTAGTGACTGTGATCCCAGCTTAAGAGTTTTAAATCGTTTGCCTCAGCATTTATCTTCCTTTTGGACTTCTTTCCCTAGGCACCATTGACATTTTTCAACTAAAGTGAGTTCTCACAGCAAGTAGATACTGTTTGGTTCTGAGTGCTGCCATAGACCTAGCACTCACCTTCCTGCCACTGAGCTGGGACTTGGTCTCTCCCAAGGAAAAGAAAGGTCTCACTGACTTCTTTACAAATGGCAAAGTTGGGGTTTTTTTGTTGTTTTGGTTTTTTTTTCCCCTCCTGGTGTCGTAATATTTTACTTTCATGCACCACCTCTGCTCCTGCTGGGTCCTTAAGCACTGAAATGCAGCTTTTGCTGCATGGGAAAAAAACCAAACCAAACCAAGCTTGCACCTGTGCTGCTGGAAGTGTTGAGAGGCAGCAGGAGGAACAAGGAGGAACAATTACAGAAAGAATAAAAGTAGGGAAGATTCAGTTCTCCAGTGACCTTCAGTGCCTTTCCCCCTTGCAATAAAACAGCACAGAAATCTGCACAGCAAGCAAGCAACTTGGGACTATATTACACCTTGCTCAAAATCCACATCTCTAAAGTCTCTCAACAATCCTGCCACAAGATCCTGCCACACCACCCTTTGTAGTTCAGAAGAGGATAGAAATGCTCCTTCAAGGGGAAAACACAACCCAAGAGGTCAATCCAAACTGTTCAGTTGTGAATTCTTTGGGGTGAAGCCATCCTGGTGGCTGCCCTGCACTCCTACAGCAGCTTGACCTGTTCCTGCTGGGCACTGCAGCAATGCCAAGGGCTGAGGCAGTTACGATCACGAACCACAGATGAATGTTTTGGCCCAGATACTTATATCAAAGCCTCTTTCAAGCAGAGAAAGGCAGGCCCTGCAGTGACTAACATGACATCCCTTGGCCCTGCCAGCTTCAAGGGGGAAGAATTTACCCCGGTGTCCTGAGAGATCTTCCGGATCCACCTGATTTATTTCTAAACCCAGCTCACGTCAGCTGTAGTTATGATTTGCCCTGTTGCAACTTTGACCCTGACCTGGCTGGAAGCTACACGTAGCCCGTGGAGAGGCTCTATTTAGGAGCTGGCTTTACTGCCTTGGACACCATCGCTGCGTTCTGGCGGCTCCTTAGTGATGCTGCATCCAGGTCCCTTAATGCTCCCACTAAAACACACTGATTAAATCATGCCTCTAATTAGTTTCCTCATTGCACAGACATAAAATTCCTTCCCCTAACAGAAAGCTGAACTATTTCAGCCTGCACGTCTCTGCTCACTGCTAACTTTCTCCAGCAGTTAAAGCACCTTCCCTGCTCACATCTTGCTGCCTGCTGCACTGTGGATCCCCAGCATCTCCTCCAGATGCCTCCCCCTGCTCCTTCTATTGCCCCCCACCTTTTTTGGGGAGGTTTGGGGTCCGCTCCCTCCCTCGGGCTGCCCTCCGGTGGCCGCATGGGAAAAGTGCAGCATCAGCTCTCTCTGCAGGGTACCAGGGCCATTGGAGGGGGGGAATCCCCCTTTCCTCCTGCCCATACAGCCTCCTAAGGTGTCTTTTCCATCAGAAATAGAAATATCCCTCTGTTCTCAACCTATCCTGGGTCACCTCCATGTGCTGGTCAGCAAGAAGATATATAATGCACAAAACAGTGTCACTGCCCCACGCTGTCACCCAGAAGTGAGGAAGGGAGATGAACAATATGACATGCTCTCACATGATCTGAAATACGGTAGAAATTAGAGGGGTTGTCCTTCAGGATCAGGACTTGGTAGCTTCTGCAGAGGCTGAACTGCAAAAGGAATAAACTGTGATCACAGAAAGCATCTCCTTGTCCAAATATCCAAATAGAGAGCTCTGAATGCTGTGGGGGAACTTGTGTTTGGCCCCCACTGCAGTTTTCTTGCATCTTTTTGCCACTGGACCATCTCACTGCAGTGACAGAGCATCTCCGAGACTGGTGGGTGCCATGTTCATGCCTCCCCACCTCTCATCCTCCTCACTTATCCAGACCTGACCATCTCTTAGCAGTGGTATTGTCATCACATCAGAAAGCTGCTGGCCAAGAAGCCAGTTGGATCTCATTACTGGCACTGCCAGACCCAAGTTTTTCCTGCTGGGGCTGCTGGAAGTTTCCAGTCAGGACCTCAGGTTGAAGGGATGGCACAGAGCCACCATCTTGATAACTGTCCATGGAAATAGCCCTTTCCCTTCTGGATTCAAAGCCATTTCCCCCTCAGGCCTCTTTGTTGGAAGCAGGACAGCCATTAACAAGTCCAGCTGAGCAGCCACATGGCTCTACACTTGTCTGGACCTCCTGAAGGTCATGGCTCTGCAAAAGGACAGGGGGAAACCTGTGGGCCTCAGTCCATTTATGCACTAGAAAATTACTTGGGTTCATAACTGGGAAAAGATGCACACAGGTGATCACCACAGCTCTCCCTGCTGCTCAGGATGCTGCACTGTATGATGCTGTGTGTTAGCTCATCACTGGAAGGAAGGACATGAGCAGTGATGAGGCTACTGTTGTGTGAACTGTGATCTCCACATGCAGGTGAAGGTCACTGTGTGGAGAGGACCAAACACAGGAGACATTGGCTAAAATGGCCCTTTCAGAAGTTGATGCTATCTCGCAGCTTGAAAGAGATCATGATGTGCAGGCCCAGAACGTGTCAGGTTTTTCATATTGGGCCATTTGTAGCTTTCCTCCTGCACTTCACACTTCCATCTGCTACTGCTGGGTTGGCTGCCAGAGGCTGTCTCTGTATCTTTACAGTCTAAAGACCTGCTCCCCGGAGTAGCCACAGCAGAAAGACAGTGCCAAGACTTGCAGAAAGGTATAACATGGATCCAGACTGGTAGGGAGGAAAGGAGCCCAGAGCTCCCTTGCAAGAAGGGATGCATGACCACAAAGTTTTCAACCATCAGAGAACACAATCATTTAAGTGCAATTGGCAGGAGGGACAGATCTGGAAAAATCCCAGAGGAGCTCAGTTAGAAACCCAGTGATATTTTAAGACCACATCTGACGTGTCAGAGCACAGGTAGCAGGTACTGTTCTTATGGAGATGAGCATGTGCTGGTGACTAAGCCCACCAGGTGTGAAACTAAATCAGACACTGCTGAGGGCCTGTGTCCCATTTAATTACCATCTTGAGGAACAGATTGTGCCCAGATCCAGGAAACGTGGTGGATGGGAAACAGGAGATCTGAGTCCTGTTCCCACCTCAGCCACTGAACTAGGAGGTGAATGTTGACAACACAGTTCTCCATGCTGTGTCTCTTCTCCCCTCTGCAGCATGTCTCGGCTATTTAGATCAGCAATTTGGCCCAGGATACTTTAGCAGTGTGCATGTTTGTGCAGCATCCATCACCAAACTCCAATTATGTTTTAATTGCTTTTTTGCAATACTAAAGTCCTCCTGAAAACACCTTGGAAAGTTGTTCTGGGGACAGCATCCAGTTACAGAAAAAAGGAGGATGATATCTGCCATCATTTCCACATGGGAAGATGATCTTCCTTCTTTCCAAAGCTACTACTTCTGCTGCAAGGCATAGACTCACCCTGCTGTCAGCTCCAGCACTGCACAGGAGGAGGGGACATATTCTAATGTCTGGGCAGGAGCTGTGAAGGTTTCTTGGTGCTGAGCTGCCTTCTCTTCCCAGCAGACCCAGCTTGTCACCTTAGATTCACTCCGATGTCACTCATTTAACTGAAGTGGCTCCATTCTCCCCAACGCGCAGAACTGGGAGGACAGATCTTGCTGATGAAGCCAGCGTGTCTGCTAGCAGGGAGGACAGCCAGCAACAAACCAAGGGTATCTTTGCTCAGCACCGTTTCTGAAGGGCACAGCTTGGATGTGTGTACAGACCAAGCTAGCTGAGGACCTTTTTCACAGGAAGGCTTTGTTTTCTGCTGGCAAGTCAGGACCACGTACCCAAGGAAGCGACTTATGTCTGAGGATGTTCCTTTGAGAAAGCTCCAGCAGCATCAGTCTGTTTGGTGAGCTGGTTTCTGGCAAGAGGCAAGGAAGATGTACCAGCGTATCATCCCAAGAGGGTTTCAAGGCACCATGCTTGGCTGGCCCTTGTTCCCTGTCTGTCTGTCTCCCCTTACCTTGTCTGCTGCACACTGGCATTGTGTGACTCATTCATGCCTGCTGGCTCCCTGCAGTAATTACCAGCAGAGCTTTCTGTCGTCACAGCTCTTAAGGTGGGCTCATGCTGTGATAAATAAGCTGCTTAGCAGCATGGAAAGAAATGGTATTTAAAGTTTAATATCTTTTTTTAGCCCCTTTTCAAAGGATGCTGATTTTGTGATCTGTTAGGGAAGATGCAGTGGGCTTTGTTTCTTTCTGCAGTGGGGAGAGGCAGAAACAGAGGAAGGAGAAATGGGCGTGTGCCCGTACATGTGTCATGACAGAGCCAGGCTGTCTCACTTCCCTCTCACCTCCCTAAGCTCTACAAAAGTGACTGACACCCTCATTATACAGTTTAATTCAGGCTGGCAGCCTAACTTGGCATTACGGCTCTGGCTGTATCAGTGCTTTGCACCCATGCTCCATCCATTCCTTCCTCAAGAGTAGAAAAAAATATATGACCTGGCACAGTAGGCAAAGATTGTTGCCTTCCTTCCCAGGGGACCTTCTAGTCCCTTCTGTGGGCTTACATGGCCTGTGGGTCTTGGCTTTCTAGACCGAGCATCCTGAGGTCCAGAGCAATGCATGGGGGAGCTCATGCAGGAGTGTGACAGCTCAGCTTTGTGCAGCTGTTGAGATTTCTCTCCATAACCCTGCTCAAAGCTTGGTGTTTATCCTCCCACCCCTACATTTTGTAGGCAGGGGGAAAAAGTAAGGGAGGAATCTCTCTTTCTCATCCTTGCAAGCACAAAGCTTAGCTGTCCCATGACACTTTCTGTCCAGATGCTGCAAGCAAGGATTGCAGCTCCCTACAGAGTTTAGCCAGCACTTAGGTGTCTCCCAGCCTTCAAGAGGGGGATTTAAATAATTTCATATTAATCCTCCCAATACCTCCCCCATGCATTGGGAAGACTGTCCACAGCCTGACACTTCTGATGGGGAAACTGAGACGTGTGGAGGGGTGGTGCAGCCCTTCACCTAAAGGAGGTTTAAAACATCAGCAGAGCAGCAAAGGGACACCTGGACCTGCCTCAAGCCAAGTCCTTTTCCTTTAATCACAAGGCAATATTGCACATTTTGGGGCGGGGAACAGCCATCCTAAACCAGGGTAGTTGGGATGAAAAGGAGTACAGAAAATTTTCAAGCCCCACTACACTGTTTTCTCCCTGATTTGGTTACTCGAGGCAGATACAAGGAAGGCACTGCTGGCCGGTGGGTGTGCAGGGACAAGGTGGGCACAACTCCAATTCACCTGTCCCTGGCGAGGTGGCAGACAGCATTAAGTAAAAGGGGTTGCTGCTCCTGCTGCTGCTATGAATTACGCTTTCAGATTTCGTACCTCCAGAAAAGCTGGCAGACTCCAAACAAGCTCTCTGAATTCAAAGCCCCATGCATCAAGTTACCAGGAACATGTGAGTGATTCCAAAGGCTTGTACTGCTTTGAGTAAGAATTTATAACAACAAAAGCCTCATTTAAGACAGGGACCCCTGTGGGAATGTTCCTATTCATTTCTCTCTTCTGTGGGTAATTGCAGAAAGATGACATTTAAGTTGTTTTACAAAAGTGGCAAGGGAAAAAAAAATGAAAGAGGGAGGAAAAAACAGAGAGAAAGATGGTACTGTTGGATGGGGTGAAGGAGAAGATAGTCTGGCTATGATTCCCAGAGGCCAGAGATTTTACATATAAGTGGAGAACGGTTTGTCCTGAATAGCAATCTCAACTCCCAGCAGGGTGACATCAGCTACCTATACTCAGGACGGTGGAAGTGAGGCATGGAGATCGAAAAGCAACGCTGGGCGTGGGAGCACAACTTATCCCTCGGGCTGCTGGGCAGAAAGAAAGTGTGGGTGGGTGACAGATCCCAGATACCACTGCCCATAGCAGAGGTTTGTACTTTGGCCATGAGCATGGCAGCCCTGGCTGCCTGAGCATCTCAGGGCTGGGAGCAGACTGTCCAACCCTGGGAAGCAAGTAGCCAAAGAGGCAAAGGTGTGTATAGTCAGTGACAGGGAGCTTCAAACCTCTGCCAACATCCTGAAGTAGAATGAAGAAGCCCAAGACCCAAAGGCTGGTAGAAACCATCTTTCTATAAGCCAGAGAAATCCTTCTGGGATGAAAAGCTACATACCCACCAGCTTGTGTGAAGGTGATGAACCTTCTTCTCTTCTGCAGATTTTCAGAGATTTACTACCTATTAGAGGAGTTTAAATGCATTCAGTGTAATTAAACCCAGGGGGAAACACAAGCCCTTAATATCTCATGACTTCTAAACTAGGAAAAAAATACATCTTTTCCTGCCATTCTACAGTACTCCTGCTTGTGGTGAGAGGTTTGGAGAACTCACAGCTGGGACTGGCTTAATCCACTGAGCCAAGCAGCTGTACGTGTGTGTGTGTGTAAATTCATTTTAATGATCCACAGTGGAAGGGCAAGTGGGTGAGGAAGGGGGGGTGCCAACTGGGGCGTGTTCCTGCAATGCAGGGATAATTGGCCCTGCAATGGTAATGGCAAGCTGCTGTCAGCCTCTAACAAAGTGTGCGAGAGATGAAGTGACACCCTGACAGGTCCCGCCGACGTCCTGGCCTGCCCTGCCTCTGCCAAACAAGTGATTACAGACTTCCTGCTGACATTCAGGAAACTAAATTGGAGGTAATGACTCTCCTGAGGGGCCTGGAATAGGGATGGAGAGAGGGAGCCTCACAGCTTTGCACCTCACCTGGGACATCTTTTTTCCACACTCTTCCCACCAAGCACAAAAGCTTTTCCCACAAGAGCACACATGTGGATGTGCTGTTCTTATGCCCTCCCAGTTTCCCTTCCCAATACAGATCCAATACCCCCACACCAGCTCTGACCACCCAGTGAATCCTGGGCACAGAAATAGGGTAGAGGCGACAACTCTTCAACATCATCTGGGAATGAATTCACCCAGTCTTTGGTTTTCCTTTTTCTCCTATGCTACATCTCAAACTCCATTTCACACTCTATTTGTTTCATGCATTTGCAACTTCCCCTCCCTTACAGAAGCAAGGGACCCATGTTGGGCACATGTAGGAGGGATAGCAAAAGGACAGTATAAAGGACTTGTGTAGCTCCTGCTACAGCAGCCTGGTTAACTCCAGGTCTGCCTTAAAGCTTAATCTTATGTCACCAATGGTAGGTAGCCATGCAAGAGCAAAATGAAGAAACTCTCTGTAGGTATCTAACAAGCTGCAGCATTCCTGCTGAAATGATTTCTGTCCCCAGTGGTGGTGTGCTCAAATCAAAATCCAGACAGGTTTTCAGGAAATTCTCGGATTTTCTGTTTTTCAGTAAAGTCACATTGTTATCCCTGAATGGTTTATGGCTTAAACTTCTATTGTAACAACCATACAAGGAGTTGCATTTGATACCACTGGAAGGAAGAGAGAGGGAGAGAAAAAATTAAACTTGTCAGCTGGGAAGCATCTACGCTAGCAAGCAACAGCTCCACCTCCTCATGATCTTCAAGTTCATCATATCTAAATAAATATGCTTGGAAATTGTCCATCACAAGGGAAAACAGTCATCTCAAGGGTACTGTTGAAAGCATATGTCAAAGGTAACACCATGGGCATGTAAATTGATTCAGAATACTTAATTGGCTCTCTTTTCTTCAGTACATTGATGTCGTTCCAGAACAATCCCAACTGTCAGGTCATATTCTGAGCCCATTTACTTCACAAGGTTATTTCTTTTGACTCCAGTGGATTAACCCGTTCTATACTGCAGTAGAGAGAGGTCAGATGTAGATCTCTTCCACTTACATTCAATTTAATTGATTTTTTGTAGCTGTTAAAAAAAATTTATAAAATAGAATAGAAAATATATTTTCTTGACTCTAACTCTCTCAAACACAGCACAGAGCTCACTGTGCCAGGTGGTGTATGCACACTGACAGAACAAAGACTTCCTGATTCATGGGCAATATACCCCCAAAGAGGGAAGGGCTTTCACTCCTAAATGAGTCAGAGAGCTATTCTACACCCTAAAACCACAGCCTTTCAACAAGCTCAGTTGCTTTCCTGGATAATCCCTCATCTTCTCTAATCCTTTCTGAAGATCTCTTAGCTCAATGACTAGCAGTATTTAGAAACCTTTCTTCTTGCTTTAGGTAATTGCCTTCTTCAAAACTACCGATCCACAGCCTGATAAACATCCTGAGGCAAAGCCCTGCCCCTGCTGACCAGCAGAGACCAGCACACAGTGCTCTCCACAGTTACTACCCCGGCTAGTGCCAGCTGCTCATCACCAGCAAGACCTCTTCAACCAGGTCATTGGAATTTATCAGACATTTCTTGAACTTCATTAACACTTTGTTTGTCACTAAATTTTGGGATGGTAAAAGAAGTTATTGCAATCACTGCAAGCAATTTTCCCATGATCATTTGCCATGGCTCTGGCTTTTGGGCTCTGGTTTCTTTTCAGCTGGGACAGCAATGTGTTAGAAATGGTATGTGTATGAATTTTCTCATATGAGCAGTCCTTCAGCTTAGTCCTCTAGAGCTCAGTGAAGTGACCACCATAGCAAGTTCCCCCCTCACGGGCACCATGTGTTTACCACGTCAAGTGGTAACACCTGCTAAGAGCTGTAGCCAAGTTCTCAACTCCTGCAGGGTTTTCAGGTGCTTTTTTCCCCATCAGTGCAGCTGACAGAAGCTGAGCTCAGTTCTGCATTGAGTCCCCTGGCTGAATGTTATTATTTTACTGCAGCAGCTAAAGGACCCAGCAGATAGGCTCCATTTTGTGCTTCACGATGCACAAAGATAGTAAGGGCTTCTCTTGCCCCCGACAGCTCACAGCCACTACTCTCCATGTTACACTGTGTGGCATGATGACCTGATATTTCTTCTTCATGACAGCCCAGCAGTTGGTGCCACCTCATCTCTATCTGCCCTGATATCAGAAGTGCTATAGAATGATGTCTGCTTAGAGACTTCCTTAGCTGATAAGTTCATGTCCATAGCTTTTGAAAGGCTCTGCCTCAGAGCTGTTGCCAGGAAAGAGGACTTTCCTAAATTAATTTTGAGAACTTCTGTGTTGTTGACATAGAAAGAGATCTCTGAGGCAACCTGTGTCCAACAGGATTGCAGTGCTTGTATCAGGATACACCCTCAAAAGCTGCGGACATTTCTGTTGTGTTGCCACTTGTCCTGGGTTCTGTTCTGGTTAATTATCACCAGCAGCTGGCTTAAGCAATAGGGAGGGGTCACAGCCAGGATAAACAACCAAACCAGCCAATGGGACACTTGATTCCATGCTGAGCCATGTCCCTATATAAGGCTAGGGCTGGCATGAGGTTGGAGTGTTTGTTTTCAACTTGTTCTAGGGCCTGGCTTGAGCTTGCAGCTGGAGCAGTGAAAGTGGCTTGCTCGGGCACAGGTAGAGCCTCATGGTTTCTCTTACTTGCTTTGTATATTATTTCACTAGTGTTATTGTCAGTACTGTTGGTGTTGTGGGGTTTTGGTTGGTTGGTTTTGGGCTGTGGTTTTGGGTTTGGTTTTTTTTTTTTTTTTTGGTGTACATGTGTTGTTTTATTAAACTGTCCTTATTTCAATCCCCAGGGTCTCACCTTTTTCTTCCTCCTGATTCCTCTTCCCATCTCACAGGAGGGGGTGTTGGGGGAGAAATGCTGGGTGAGTGACTGTGTGGCATTTAGCTGTAGACCAATTGCTCTCTGGTGAAAGGACTAATCTATAGAAATAGCTCATAGTAGTCAATAGACTGTTGCAACCATTAGGGTGCAACCCCAGACTGAATTCTTGGTTGGGAAGATTGTGAAACTGCATGTCTTACCTCTCTAGCTTAACTGTTTCTGGCAACTGGCATCTGTTTCTGAACAGATATTTCAACTTGCACAACAAGTTTAGTTTTAGTGTTTAAATGAAAATACTAGGATTAAAAGAATGGCTGTTTTGAATTAAAAGCAACTTTGGTCTAGCTGTGCTGAGCAGCTTGTGGTTCCCTCTATAAAAGTATTGCTGGTGGCCTGTGAAGGACTTTAGACAAGTCTTCCTTCATTGTCATGCATTGGTCTCCTCATTGCAAATCCAGCCAGTGGTTGAGGAGTGGCTGTCTGCTAACTGGTTACATCTGCCTCTAAGGCTTGGCCACCAGCTGGCAGAGGTGATGGTGTTTGTGATGCTGCCTTGGCAGAGAAGCTCCATGACTGCCATCTGTTGACTTCCAGAGTTGCATTTCCTAGATAAACATGGCCTCACTTTTTTTATAATGGTCATAATCCTTCTCCTTCCTGCATCTCCTGTAAAAGGAACATTTCCAAAGAATCCATGAAGAGTTCTACCATGCCACTGAAAACTTCTGTATTTGAACATAATCAGAAAAGAAGTGAAGTTTTTACTGTTTTGTTTGGGTTTTCCCATTGGTGGTGCTGAATGTTTAATCACAGCTTCACAAGGATGTGAATTTCTCTTTGGATTCCTCCCTGAGCTGCGGTGGCTGATCATGGCTCAGGAACAGATCTCAGCTGGTCCCAATGGACTCTCTTGTTTTGTCCAGACTTGGCTGTTCTTGCTAGTTTGCTGAAAGGCTTTCTGGTACTCTGAGGAAAAACTTCTGTGCTCGCGTACGTATGTATGTTTGGGCAATATGTATATATTCCCAGAGGCTTTATAATAATGCTTTTGTAATGGAAATTTCTTATTTGAGCAAAAGTTTAATAAAATATGATTTACTTTCTCTTCTGAACTATTGTCAGGGAAAACAGTTTGGGTTCCTTGGGTGCAGAAGAATATCTGGAGTTACATCAGGAGTTTCTAGCAATTTTATATTTGTGTCCACTGAAATCCACAAAAGTCAGTGAGATCTTTCCATGGAGTTCTTCTAAAAAATGACAAGCTAGTGACTGTGGTATTTGCCCCAGAAGGTTGGTTATTTCTTCTAAAATTTGAATAGAGGAGTTCAAAACTTAAAGATGGGTATCATCCAGAGGAATCAGAATTGTCTTTGCTGATATAACCACTTTTGACAGTGATTAATATAATGCCAGGTATGATGATAGGTACATCAGCCAGTAAATAATGCTGGTCAGAGCTTCTCAAGTTAATATTCAACCTCCATAAAAACCATTATTTGGGAAAGATTGCTTTAAAAAAAAAGGCACCTTCTTGTTTGAAATAAATGAACTGAAGTGAGTCTTATCTTCCTTTCTTATATTTAAACCACACTGACAATTTCAAGGTGTGAGGGGGAAAATCTTGGGTAAAATGGAAGCTCCTTACAAGGCTCTGGCTACTGTGGGATTAAACACATTCTCCAGGGCCAGAAAACTCTTGGGGTCTCAGAGCAACTACTGAAGTGGATATGCTGGACAAAGCACCTGGAGCATTTCCTCTTAACCATCAACTCCCCCAGGGCTGATGGAGTCATGTGTTGATTTCTCATAGCAGAGCCTTCCAGTCTTTTTTTTTTCCAGGACAGGCTGCCTGTGTTAACTGAAGAACCAGGAATGACTGTTACCAGAAACCTGGCTTCAGTGCCCCAGGGCTAAACAAGCTCAGATCTGTGTTTCACCAGTCCAAAGAGACATTTCTTGCGTTTCAACCAGCATCACAAATATGCTGGGTAGGAAACATGATCTAGGCTGCCCCAGTTGTCAACACAGTCTGAGTGCCTCACTAGAGTGGGCAAGCCTTCAAGTCAGATGAAAAACAAATATAGGAATGGTATGTTTTCTTTCTGCATTTTTTTTTTCTTACTCTTCTTCCACAGATTAAACAGTGGGGAGTGGACTTGTTAAGAAGTATGGGACTGTTTGTTGCAAGCAATTTAATTAGATACTAAGCTCTGAATCAAAAAAGTTACTTAATGCTTTAACTACTTAATTATAGGCACAAGTGAAAATGCTGTTGACTCATGCTGTGTTGAACCAGAATCTTAGTCCAGTTAAAAAACTTGTCATGAACTGATCTGGATTTATACGAATGGGTTTATTATTTGTAAGTATTCACCAAATAGGTTGAAAAATTATTTGTCCAACCTATCGGCTTTTACTGTTTGCTTTAAACTGTTTGCTAGTAATTCATTATTCATGATGGTTGGTCAAGTGCAACACATGATGCTTCTGAACAGGAAAGGTGTGTGGGGGGGAAGATTAATGAATAATGAATAACATACTTCCTGGTATGAATCTTCATGAAGTGAGTGAAACAAAAAAAATTTGCAAACACTTTCATAAATTTTCTGTTGCTGCCTGGATAATCAAGAAAAGAAACAATACCTTCAAGAATCATTGGTAATCCAATAGGGCATTTAAATACACTCAGGGCAGATACTCGAAAGCAGTAAGTGCCAAAAAAATGCCAGTGGACACCCACTAAGACTTTCAAAGGTGCTTAATCTGGCAGCATGTCTAGGGTGCATAAGAAGTAGATACTCTTGGGTATCTGAAATTCCCACTTACTGCTTATCTGCATCCTTTGAAAATCTTCAGCTCAACCCCACCTAGTGATCTTAGCAGGAGGCCACAAAAGCATCTCCTGAAATCATTACTTATGAAACAAAAAGCTTATCACATGTTTGACCTGAAGCACATGCTTGAATCCTGCTGGAGGTTGAAGTTGTACTAAGAATATGTATGTGAGTCCACTGAAGGGAGGAAAAAGCGAGGAAAACAGAGGAGCTTCTCTGATCCTACCAGGGTTGCTCAATGGTCTGCAGGTCAAAGAAGTGAATCCTTCTCGAAGTCAGTGGAGGAACAGACCTGCCTGGGGCCAAAGGTTTTATTTGTTTGTTTTTCAATGAGAAGTAATAATACTTTTTTATAAAAAAAGTGATCACAAAGATCTTTTCACTTCTTAGCTGAAAAGCTTTTGGTTTGAATAATCTAACAATTTTAATATAGAAATCAGTAGAAAACAAAGAAATCTGTTCAACTGAAAACTCCCTTTGTATTTACAGAAAAACCCTTTTCAGTGAATCTTCTAGAGAAGGTTGGATAAATTTTGTTGCTAGGATTTTGCACTTAGGGAGGTGAAATCAAATGAAAGTGAGGGCACTGTGCTTTGGGTTTAGCTAGCAAAGTGCAGCTGAACCATTTCCATTTGGAAAAAAAACCTCACACACCCCCCCCCCCCCCCCCCCCCCCCCCACCCACCCCACCCCCCCCCCCCCCCCCCCCCCCCCAACCCCCCACCCCCCCCCCCCACACCCCACCCCCCGCCCGCCACCCGCACCACCCCCCCCCCCCAAACTGGGACC
>JANHGN010027298.1:134654-176041 GCA_024605025.1 Megaceryle maxima
CCATTTGGAAAAAAAACCCCACCCCCCCCCCCCCCCCCCTTCTCTCCATAAAACTTTCTACATCTCCCCGCCTATGAGAGGTTTTTCTCTCCTTGCACAAGGAGGTGTTTTGAGCAGAGCTTGTCCTGGGTTACAGAGGGGCATTTGCTCTCTGCCCATTGCCTCGTCTCTTGTGCCGTCTCCTGGGTGTGGGAGCCAAGCGTCAGAAGCGATGGATTGACGAGCTCGCCACCAGCCGCAGTGCCCCGCTCATTAGAAACAATTTGCATGCAGAACATCAGTATGACAGCCCTAGCGAGGGATTTGTTTAGCTAATTTAGAGTAATGGAGAAGAGAAATTAATCACTTTAACACTGATGCTCCCTGGCATAGCAAGGCTGGTAGTCCTGTCCCCCCCCTCCCACCTGTCAGCAAGGTACCCCCAGTTCTCCCCCTATTTCTGTGTGTGTTTGCTCCCAAAGAGAGTTCAGGGATCTAATAACAGGCCTGGAGTACCAGGCCAGGAGCTGTCAGCATGGAGAAGAGAGGCGGCAGCTATCGAGAGCTTGCAGCAAGGTTAAAGCAAACAGGATTATCTGTTCCAAGAGTGCTGATGCTCTCAAAACAAAGGACAGGGGCAGGAGCCTCAGCCATGTAGCTGTGTTCAGCTGTGCCCAGCTGGTAAGCATCTTGAGCTGAGCTACTGCTTCATTAATGATTGATTAAGGGAATGGTGCTGGGGTGAAGGAATCCTGCCTCTGGTGAGCATGGCTGCTCTCCAGGCCTTTCACTCCTGCTGGGAAGTGGAAGGTTGTGAGGTGAGGGCTCTGAGTGCTCAGCACTAGGTCAACAAGGGCTGGGATCAGGGATCTGGAGGAGAAAAAGTATCACTGAAGAAGTTGGAAACAGGTTCATTTTCAGCTTTTTTTTTTATAGCATTTCAATATGTACCTTCTGGTTTTCCATATTCAACTCCAGGAAAAAAAAAAGACAATATCTATTAAAATATTCTGCTCAGCTAAATGCTGAAATCATTCCCTTTATCAGAAGAAACCCCCCCCAACCCTTTTAAATCCATCCTATGTGTTTTGCCACTCCCTGGTGTATTTAGCATGCTTCAGGCATATATCCTTTCCAAATAAATGAAGATATAAATTCATGACAGCTGTGACATGAATAGAATCCATATTGTGAACTCAAACAAATATCATTATAATTTGTTGTTTGTTTAACACTTATGATCACTCTACTCTCAGACATTGTCATGCGTGGCAGTCTGTATTCCTTCTCCCACACTCTTGTTTACAAGTCTAACGTGAGTTTTATTCCCTGGCTAGACCTCCTCAGCATATTTAATTTCCCATGTTTTGTTCCCCAGTCCTCCTCCAATGCCTGGAATAGGTAAGACTGTTTCCATGTGCAGTTTGTTTCCCATTTCTGTTACAAGTGTGCCCAGAAGAAAGCTTTTCTGACCTTCGCTATCAACCCAGAGCGTGGGTGCAGGTTGTTTTTTGCAGAGTTCCTCTAATGTAGGACTTCAAGTCACTGAAAAGCATTAGAAAGCCACATATCATCATTTATAGGTGCAATCCAAAACTCATCTCCTTTTATAGGCCCTAGCTTAATAATTGTGGCTTCAGAATGGCCGCCAGTATTATTCCCAGAATAAGAACTACTGAACTTAAACAAGTGTAATGCAATAAGGGAGAGATGGAAGTACCAAAGCTTTTATGTACAAAAATGATGCCAGATTGTAAAAATGTGCATGCTGTAAAATAATGTCTTTAATTATATACGTGGAAGGAAGGTTTTCAGCAGCAGATGCCTAAAGATAGGCTCTCAAAACACAGACCTGTCAGTGAACTCTATGGAGGAAAAAAAAAAAATGGAGAAGATATTTTGATGTGGACTGAGAGGGATCATTTCAGTTTCCTTTAGGTGAATAGGTGTGTGTGTGAATAAATCCAGGCTACTTAATTGCAATCATTATAACACTTAGGAAGATTTAAAAGAAAGATCTGGTGTAAGAAAGAAGAGCAGGAAGAATGGACCATAAATGATGCACCATGGCAACCCTGAACTTTCTTGCCTTTGAATTGCAGAGTGACGAGGGCACCGCACAGAGCCCAGAGGAGACCTATGCTAAGTGCTGCACCATCTGGATACAGCCCTGAGCAGTGCAGGTAAGGGCTGTTCCACCACTTGTCCTACAGCCTGGTTTGGTTTCACACCGTTTGCCCTTAGCAGTGCAGATGTAGTGATAGCTGATGGGGACCTCAAGGCATCAGCGATGGCAGGAGTGTTATCAGAAGATGTTAAGAGATGAATAGCAGGGAACCAGTGAGGATTTTCTGATGATGAGGCTGGGACATATAGAAGTATCTTTAGCTAATGAGTGTATCTAATTGTCTATCTTGAGATACAGGATAAAATGCCTTTGACACAGATTGGAAAAGACTGATCCTAACAGAGACCAGGCTCATGGCCCTCAGGGCAGGTTGGGTCTGGGGTTTTCTCAGAACACTCCCACGTGTTAAAAAGAACCCAGATGAGCTGCTCATCAGTGGCTCTCTACACACCTCCCATTGAAAAAATAAAAGAAAAAAAAAAGGCAATTACAATCCTGGATGACTTTTTCTTGATCTCATTGGGATTTCTATCACACCCGAACAAAGGTATCTCTGTCCAAGGCAGTAATTGGAGATGTGTGTGGAGTTTCACCCAGCACTTAAATCAGAACAATTGCCATATTTTTAAAAGATTATCCTAATGTTGAGCTTTCTTTTTTTTTAATGTTTTATAATAAAGTCCCAGAAATAAAGGCTGCAATGTAGTTGCAATAGGATTTACATTAGCATATTTTGAGAGTTTTTTGATCATTTTTGCATGCATTAGAATGAAATATTCTGTAAAAATTAAACATTATATGCAAATGAGTGCAACAAACCTACATTTTGAATAATAATAATTCATTATCGTCCTATAATGTATGTAAGTGGCTTTTTCTTTTTTTTTTTTTTTAAAAAAAAGGAAATGTGCTGTAGACATTAATTCAGCACAGCAGAAGTTTACAGAGGAGATCCACTGAAATTATAATAGAACACATTCCTCATTTGCATAAATCCCAGAATCCCACCTGCCAAAACCCTCCAGCTATTAATAGGTGATATGAATGTCACTCGATACTCATTTATAATACCGTTGCTGTAATATAATGCATATTTAGGGCAGATTTTAAGAATCATTGTAATTAACAAAGCACACCATTACCAGCAAGTGTTTATTTGTGTTATAAGATAAAGATGTGGCATTTGGAAACAATTATAACTCCAGAGGTGTTGAATTACCCCCTTTGGAAGTGTTGCCATCTTTTAGTGAGAGCAGTAGATTTCCACAGGCTACTTGCATGTAAAAAAAAAAAAAAAAGGTTTAAAGAAACACCCGTCTGTGTATCTGCAATGATAATAATCATTGATGTGCCAGGCCATGTCTGCATGACATGTATTTATTCTTCACCCCAGGGCTGTCTGTGTTTGAAAGCCTTTTTTTCTTTTTTTTTTTTTTTCCTCCCCTTTTATAATTCTTTATGGGGGAAAGTGAGTTACCAGTCTGAGACTAGGCTCTTTGAAATAGCTTAACATGCACGTTTACAGGTGGATTTACTGTGTGCTCTTCAGTTTTTACTGGTTTGAGTCCTGTTATCATGTGGTAGATATGTTCAGGACGGAGTGTGACTTGGTCAAAACTTTCTGGAAGCAAAATGGCTTTCTGGTAGAAATTACACAGCAGGATTGCATTGTTCAGGCTGGTACTGAACTCCTTCCATAGTAATTCTCCAGTTTATTCTAGCTTGAACAAGGCCTCACTAAATGCTTCATGATTTGCCCAAATAGAAGTTACTTGAAATTGAATCCCCCACGCCCTGTGGCACAGCCATACAGCCAACATCAGAGCCACTGGCTGATAGTTTCTGCATCCCTAGATGCAGGCAAAGATCCCTCGGGAGCTTTCCCTGAGTAGTGAGGTGGTGGGAGGCAATGGAAGGCAGAACTGTTCACAGACACAGAAGGGCACTGCACTTTCAGCTCGCTGCTGGCCAGCAAGCCTGTGTGCCTGGGGCTCATTGCCCTGTGTGTGTGGGCAGAGGGTGGATTTAATGAACTGACTCTGGGATACCCCAAAATTGCTCTAGATGGGTAAATCACCATGAGTGTCTCTGCTCAGCCTTGCTGTATGGTCTTGCTCCCTGAACCCACTGGGGTTTTTACCCTCTGTTGATGTACTTCTTGCTCAGCAGATGATACCAGGATCAAGAGCCTTCCTTGGGGCATCAGCAGTCCCCTCTACTGGGGCTCTAATTAAACACCATAAACCCATTGGAGACCACCCACAACCCCTCCTTGCTTCTGAATTAACCTTCTCTGCTGGTGTAGGTGTTGTCATATGTCCCACTGTGGGGAACAGCCCCCATGGCCCAGCTGAGAAATGCTAGAATAAAATCTATTCCAGCAGTAGCAAAGCTGTAGGTGAGGAGGCAAAAATCTCATCTCTCTTATGCAAGTGGATTTATTCATCCAAATTTGAATTTTTAATGCAAATCTCTTTAAAATTTCAGGTTTTTTGAACATTTCTTCTTCTTTCTTTATAAAACTGGTTATATCCTGCCTGCAGTGCAGGGTTGATTGAGGCAGATGTAGCCATGGATTTACTAGTCTCCAGGCTCTGCTTAGGACAGATTTCAGTTTAGATTTTAACTAATTGACATGGCAAGAAAATACTGTGGCTTTTCCCCCCTGCTTCCTTTCCTGTTTCTTTCTCTCTTCTGAAATATTTCAACAACATTGAAAAACAATCTTCAGTGCTTTCCACAGGGAAAGAAAGCAAAAAAGCAATGTTGTTTTATTTTTTTTTGTCAGAAAAACCTAACCAAATTTGATAGAGATACATCTGTTCAGAGACTCCATTAAAAAAAAAAAAAAAAGACAAATGGAAACTCTCCCAGTGCCTGCCTGAGCACTGCTGAGAACAGAGACTTGTTGATCCTCAGGCTTTCTGGTTGCCCGAGGAAAAAAAAAATAATTAAAAACATTAAGTGAACAAAACACTCTCTGAAAAAGAGAGCCAATCTCTTTAGCTGAAATCCCACCTTGCCTTATAAAGACCATCAGATGGCAATCAGCTGATCAGCTCCCACGTTCAGGCCACTGTAGAGACCCTTCCAGCAGCAGCGTGTTTCACCGTCACAATTATTTTGGAGTCCCTGCTCCTCTTACTGCAGTCAGTTTTTATGTGTCACCCTCAGCTTAGGAAGAGCAGCGTATTATAGGAGACCAACAGTTTGATATGATCAAATCCATCTCAGTTTATGCTCTTTCTCAGCTCAGCTGTGGCAATCCTTTGTAACGGATGTTACGAGTCGCAATCATTGGCAAGTCACCCTGGGTCATACGAGGGTTCAGATGCACTTTATCAGATGGATGCTAACTCCTTTTCCTTGCCACATCCTCTAGCAGCTTTCTTGGTTTGATGCCTTCATTTAAGTTCCCCACCGGAGATCACCCACCCCCGGAAGGGCTGGAGGGAAAATATCCCTCTGTAAGAGTGATCAGAGTGCAATAGCAGAAGAGAAGCCTTTGAGCTTTCTGTGTTTTCAATGAAGTGGCTTATGAGGCAATCGCAGTGCTTTAGCCTCTGCCTGCCTGGCTGTCCTGCAGGCTCCCCCTCCTGACTCCTGGGCATGACTTTGGAAAAAAGAAAATTAAATTAAAAAAAAAAAAAAAGGAAGAAGAGGGAAGAAATAAAACAGCAAAACAGACTATCCCCTAGAGAACTGCAGTCAGACTTGGCCAGGAATCACGCAGGCTGCAAGGGGTAAGTACAACTCCTGTAGAGCAGCAACGCTTTGCAGGGCAGTTATTTTGCTGTCACAGGTATTTTGCTGCTCTTGGGTGGCTTTGACCCGAAAGCAAAACTTTGGAGCTGGCCCTGTGGCAGCTTTCCCCAGCCCAGGGTGCTGAGACCATGTGGGTGCTCGGTGTCTGGTCAGCTGTGGCAGTGCAGCGAGCAGGTGTCAGCACCTCCCTTGTCAAACTGCGTGGCTGGCCACACGCAACGCAGGCAGCATCAATCCCAGCAGCTCCTGTCTGCGCCTGCCTTCTGCCTTCCTTCCAGCACAGGCACAAAATGCAGATCCTGGGCTATAGATCCACCAGCCCCTGCACACACACACACCCCTCGCAGCTACAGCTTCAGGGGCAAGTGGAAATCCAGCCTGCGCACACCTCTGGGCCCAAGCACACGCGTGGAGCGAGCCCAGAGCGAAGTGCGGGTGCTCAGCCACCCACCGACGCTTTCCTCTTCCCCTGCTGTGCTGAGGTTCCTCTTGCACACAAACCACACGCAGCTGCCTATAAATAAACACACCAACACAGCACCAGCCTCAATGTCAGCTCCCCTCAGCCTTTTGGTTTAAATATAGGCGTTGGCTTTGCTCCAGGAGGAGGTACAAGTGGTTTCAGACTCAAACAAATTGTTATGAATCCCATTTACAGTGTGAATATGCTTAGTGAATGTTTCTTTCTCTAATGAGACCAAAATAGCAATTAGCAGGAGTCCTAATGCTACAATTCCTGAGAAATAGATGCATAAGTATTTTTATCCCTAAGATTATTCTCTTCTGGCTTCAAATGCAGAAGCCATCTTGTCTAAACACCTATGTCACACATCACACCTGTGTCTGCACCGTTCTGTTTCACGCTTGGGCATGGTCAGGTTCAGATAGGCAGGGGAAAATTACAGGCTTTGAATCACAGCGGATCCAAATCCTCATTGCTGGTAAATCTCAGCACCTTTTTTCTCTCCTGGTTTTGTTTTTCTTGTCTTGAAGATAAAGCAGAAGTGGAGCTTTTTCACCCCCCCACCCCCACCCCCCTGCTTGCTGCATTCAGGTTTTCCTATCAGGTTTTTGCCTTTTTTCTTTTTTTTTCCCTTTCCCTACAGCCAACAGAGTGGTTGGTGAATACAAAATTAGCCAATTCAGACAGAGTCCGAACATCCCAAGAGAACAGGAGAGAAAGAGAGAGAAACACATGATCAGTCCTTGCCAAATAGGCGCTCTCGACTCCATGGTGCATTCCTCCCTTTCTCAGAGAATCACACGAAACAAATGAGAATTATGAGGAATGCAAACTCACAGTATATTCAGGCACGGGCCACCAGTGACTCTCCTGCCTGCAGCATTTCCTTGCTCTGCCCATGTGCCACTGCAGTACAGAGCATCTACATCCCAGGGAGCCTTCTGCCTACTGCTGCCTGCCCTGAAACACCTGCAGACAAAAGGATGGGGTTTTTTACCTTCTCCATATGAAGTAGCAAGTCTGACCCAACTCTTTGGGGATGAAGCTACATGGGCAGGTGCCCCTCCTGCTAATGCCACTCATTGAAGCTATCGATAGGTCTTAAGGGGGATGCTTTGGCCTGATTTCCTGGTGGGATGAACATTTGAGATCTCCCCTGGGTTTGGCACTGGGGGCAGCCAAGTTCTGTCTGCGCAGTGAGCAGTGGTGCTTCTTGCTCTCCTGGCTTCCAGCCTGCCCACACTAAGCACCTGCTGCAGAGCATTAATGGAAATTGTGGGGTTCAGAGCCAGGTTTTATCCTGATCCAGAGCTGGGACATATCTTGGGGCTTCCAGCCTCAGTGTACACAGTGAAGCCCATCCACGCAACAGACACAGCAGTGCTTGTAATGCAAAGAGGAGGAGGCTGCATTCACAGGCCTGCATCCAAGGTGAGCTGCTTAGTGGGACCTTGCTTCTCCGAGGAGTGAGGGAATGGTTTGCTCTCCTTGGCTTATTAATATTGTTTAGTGTTTGGAGGACATTAGAAACAAAAAATTATTTAAAACATTTTGCTTTCTCATTCCTAGTTTAGGGAGGAACTGACAATGACTGTTAGGAATAATGGGCTCCATAAAGTGGTCAGTCAGCTGGGAAACATCAGGACTGGAATATCCTTTTTTCTGTATTGCATCCTTCAACTAGGGAGAGGTAAGAACTTTAAATAGAAGTGGAATCTTTAGGAGACCATCTACATTGACTTTTTGCAATAACCTTTCAAGGTCCTCATAAGTGCCAGGGCATCCAGTCCATAGAGTATCCTCTAAGGCCAAGTCAATAATGTTATTGACTAGTATCAGAAAAAGCTCCTCAGGTGTGTAGAGCTGGGACTTCAGTGTAAGAAGGGGAAATAAATCCATCCTAAGCAGATATCTGCAGTGGCATGTCTAGAATAACAATATTGTTGGCAGCAACAGTAGCGCATAGGTGCAAGGCTACCAGATACCATTGGGACTCATGGGAATGGGGTTTTAGCTGGATTGCTTTCCAGTTACTTGTTGCACAAACTCATTTAGCTTTGTCAGAGCCCCTGTTTTTCCCATCAGCCCTTCTCTCACATTTCTCCTCTCCCCTTTCACCAGTCCCTAACCCAGCTATATCTCCCAAGAATGGCTGATTTCCAAAGTGCCAGCGAGTGCCTGAGAATTGCATAATTGCAATATAATTAATGAATTAAAAGAATGAGATGTTTTAAGTGCTTTCAATATGCCAGTCCCTATAATTATGTACAGAAAAAGTGTTCATTAACAATGTCAGAGTGCGAGGCTGTGGCTCCTGCCTCTGAGTGCTTCTTTCTCTGGTGGGGTTGGAGGTGGAGGTGGGAGCAGGGAAAAGGGCTTTTGCAAATCTTTAGAAAGCTTCACTTTCTCCCTGGGTTGAGAGCAAGTCAGAAGAGGAGCGAGTTTCTGCAGAATATCTGACAGTTCCCAGCAGATGTGGAGGCAGCATGATTTGCTAGACCAATATGACAGGACCTGTGTCCAAATCCTGGCTCTGCCGTGTGAGTCCTGTGTGTGAACTCAGATGGATGTGTGCATTTTAGCAGCAGAACATTTATCCTGTGCCGCAGACATCCCCATACCACAGATGGAAATTACAGCTACTCCTGCTAGAAGAGGTTTGTGTATAAATAATGGTATGCTATTTTTCAGTGTAAAATCATGTCTGGTGCTGAGGCTAGTGAGGGAATTGGTAGGTCTCGTTGGTACTGGTGGGGGAATATTGGGCATTACCTCTTCTGGATTTGCTGAGCAGGACTGAAGAGAGAGGAGGTTCGATCCTGGAGCACTGGTCAAAAATCAAGCTCTTGTTAGGAGACTTGCAGTGCTTTTATCAGGATGTGGCAGTGTGCTTGAAGAGCTTGATTTTACTTACACGGGTGTAAATCAAGAGGAATTCCTTTGATGCCAATGGAGTGGCTGATATAAGTGAGAGGTGAACATGGCCTTTGGTATTGAAAGCACTTAAAACATCTCTTGAGGGCACTCTGATGAGGGAGCTCGCTCTGTGAGACTGATTGACAGGGTACAGCTCTGCTCAATGTCTGTCCGTCCCAGGATCCTAGGTTGTAAATTAACTCAGCCATAGATGTGACCAACACATCCTCTGTCTGGAAGGTTCTCACTGTGCAGTGGGCAACGGGCTCCGGAAATTGTTTTCTGTTAAATTTGGGGAATAAATGGCCAGTTCATTTGAAAGGGTTGAGCAGGCAGCACATAGATATTGGCCCACTGTCCAGTTTAGGGAAATTACCCAGGATGAATTGCAGGGTTATCTCCACACTTTAACAAATCCCCATGTTTCGATTGCAATAACCTGTTCTTGCTGAAAAGGCAATATCCTCCAGCAGACAGGGGTTAAATATCCAGCACCTGAGCAAGAAGCTGAAAGTGCAAAAGAACTACAATGAGGGCAAGTGTTAATGAAGAAAGGGCTTTACTGGAGAAAAAAGCAGTTACTGGTTGACAGGGTTGAGTCCTGGCAGGCAGGAAAGCCTTGACATTTTCATTCAGAGGGATCTATGTCCAGAGCTCCTCTCCTTGGACATATCTTTCAGCATCCTTAAGCGCTGCCACCACGGGAAGAGCCAAGATTTGGTGTGATTGTGCTTTTTAAGCTTAATGGGACCGAATTAACTGAAGGAACACAATTATAGCGAGAGCTGGTTCCTATTACTGTTTTCCCAAGGGAGCGGGTGGTAGCAACAGCCCGGCTCTCTGCAATTATAGCTGCACATCCCAACCTCCAAAGATATGGGATTTGACTTTCAAAGCCTGTGAGCCCAAGGAGGCTGTTCCTGTCCTGTGTGTGAAGGATTAATCAGTCACTTAGTATTATAGGAAGTGCAACATTTCAGTGGAATAGGGAGAAAATGGTTTCCTTGCCTTGCAAGCCTCTTTTTTTTCTTTTTTTTTTTTTTCAGTATTACCCTGTCTCATCTTCAGCCAGAATGAGAAGCCAGAATTGTGAAAATGTTCACAAACCTAAGCTCTGGCAAATACAATTTAAATAATTTTGAAATATTATCCTTTGATTTGGGCATTTTCTAAAAAGCTACTTCAGTTTGTAACAGACAAGTAATCTTAAAGGGGAAATCTGGAAGGTTTTGTTTCAAAGTGAGAAAATGGAAATTTTGGCAACCTTAAAAGGAATAATGTTTTTGCTTCGTGTAAAAAAGTAATGAAAACTGTCTCTTTACTGGAAGTATTTTCATTTTTGACAGTTTGCTATTTTTCAACCAAAAAGTGTTATTAGAAACATCTGAAAATAAACACAGAAGGAAAGAACTTCTCTATGGTAGGAAAGACAGGTACATTTTTATGAAATAAAATGAGTTTCTTGGTGTCTGCTCAGCACCGCTCTGACTAAATCATGAGCACAGAAAACATGGTTTATGGGTTTGTTGTCTTTTGGGGTTTTTTTTCACAGTATCAGGAGGTCAGGCCATACACTTGCTTGTAGTGTTGCAGTGCCACCAAAATTCAGCAAATATATCCTGAATATAAACCACGTATTAATATATAATGGGCATAGCGATCAACCTCTAACTGGGCTGATATACCCATGGGATGAATCAATTCCGCTGTGTCAACTCAACCGTTCACCCCCTTTGCACTTTAATTGTATTTCCAGCTTTTGTGTCCATCTGCCAGCAACGAGCCAAGCGCTGTGCTGGCGTTGCCAGCGCTGGGTCCCTGGCAGAGACCAGCCATCTGGCCACCCTCATCCCCAGTGCCGGCAACAACAGCAGTGTGGGAAGAAGCCAAATTTGGCTTCCCCTGCAGCATAAGGCAGGAGTCGGCGGGTGGCTCTCTGGTGGACATCGACTCTTCTTAAAATCTTCAGCCAGTCTGTGAATTTTCAGGGCGGTGAGCCATGTCCTGAAAAGCCAGGGCATCATCTGAGAATGTCAGTGCATACCAGACAAGAGCAGTCTTTTGATTTTTTTTTTTTTTTTTTTTTTTTTTTACTATCCTCTGATGGGTGCGACTGTTGGGTTTGTGGTAATATCTGCAGGAAGAGCAGCTTGTGGCAGGGGAAAAGCTAGAGGATAATCCAGAAGAATTTAAGGGCAGACAATGCTACAGCTTAAAATATCTTCTACATCCAGAAGCACTTCTTATTCTAGATAAGCAAGTTAAAAATTGACTATGGACAGGACATCTAGATCTATTCCTTCTTCTGCTACAGTTTCAAAGCATAGCTTTGAAGAAGAGTTTTAACCAAATCAGGTCTTGGTTTCCTTATCTAAAGAATATAAATTATAACACTTTGCTTCCTGACATAGTTCTCAGAAAGTGCAATTCATTAACTTTCCTGAAGTGCTTTTAAATCTTCTGTTTCAGGCACTACACAGGTATTCAAAACAGAGTTCACAGAGCTAGCTAAAACCACTTAAAATTAAATTAAAATGCCATAATTCCAGATCATGATAAATCACAGTTAGAAAAGTTCTGATGACGAGTTTATGAATCTTGCTGTGTTTGTGGGGCCTGCAGGAGTCCTAGGAGATATAAAAAGCAATTTTTTGACAATCATTCTGAGATTGAGAATTCTGCAGCATTTTTAGGATTGAAAATTTCAGCTCCCTGTTGCAAAACTGCTAAAGAACGGAGAAAGAGAAAAAAAAGAAGCGAGTGATGTTCAGACTCTCTGCCTCTCCTGGTCTCCAGGAAAGCTGCTGACACTTTGGAACACAGGTCTAAAAACTTTCAGTGACAAGGTCTGCTCAGGAAGAAGAGATGAAGAGCTGTTTCTGCCCTGGTGGGACTGAGCTGTGCTCCATCCCTAAAACTCCCAGAGGAAGAAACCTGTGAGGGACTAAGCTGTAGGTGATCTGACAGTCCGTTGGTTAATATTGCAGGGCTAGGCAAGCTCTCTTCTTAATATGAGAGCATGTCTGACTCGCTCTCTCTGTTCTCCCTGTGTTCAATAATGTAAATAAAGTCTTTAAGAAGCCCATTACTTTCATCTGCAGTTCTGAGAGAATTGCTCAGATTCTCCCTTGGCAGTTCTGTTTGCGCATAATAACAATACTAATAAAAAACCTTAGGAAAACAACCAAACCAAAACAACAACAACAACAACAAAAAAGGTAATAATAGTAAGAGTAGTAATAAAATAAAGTTTTACCTTTTAAAGACATTTTCCCCATTAGAAATAAAAAAAATAATTGCAGAGACTTTGCTGGTATCAAAGTCTTCTGTGTGCACTTGCAAGTTTAATGAGGGGCACCGTCTGCCTTTTTGGAGAGAGGGGGAAATGAAATGTGTGACTGGGCTGGCACCAGTGAGGTGCACTGGGCTGGGTTCTAAGAGCCTTGGGACTGGTTCCCTGGTATTTGCAGCATCCATGGGCCAGATGGAGCAGGCTTGATTTTTTTTTAATTATTATTTTTTTTTATCCCTTTCACTCTAATTTCAATCTGCCTTTCAAGCCTTGGTATTAATTTTTTCTTTTCCCTTTCACTCCTTAGGATTCTCTTCCTGCCTTTCATGCTGGTTCCTTTGTCATCTCCTCCAGCCTACACCCACTGTCCATGCCTCTTTTCTTTCAGCCTTGAGATGGACACTCGAATCAGAGGTGATGGAAATGTGCTTCCCTGCTGTGCAGCTGTTCTCCCAAACAGCCTCTGAAGGTCTAAGCCAGATGCCAGTGATCTCCTTGTGATGCTCTCCTAAATAGCACATGAATGAGACAGCTACAATTTTACAATTTTTCCTCCCTTGAAAGGAGTTGGGAAGGTGTCTATCCCCATAGTTTTAACCATGGTGGACCTACATCTCTTAGTCAGAGGTGCCTCACTAATGCTCATCAGCACTGATGAGAACAAATGTGAGAGACCCAGGCTTTGCTGGATCTTGGATTAAGTTGAAACCTTTTCTGAAGTCATGTTGCTTTGCTAAATTATTTTGAAAGGAGAAACTAGTATGGGAAAATTGGGGAAAACTAAACACTGTCAAACCTTTGAAATGTGTTTCAACATTTTCCGTGTCTCACATTTTTGTTAGAGTTTTTAAAAACCTTTCCACTTTGAATTACATTGTTAGTGCACAGTTTTGCCGATTGAAGAATAGAAACAACATTTTTATGGAAATAAGATGTCCACCCAGCTTCAGATACATTATTTGCTTGGGTGGGTTATTTCTTTGTGGGTTATTTTGTTTGTTTGTTTGTTTGAACTCTGTGGAGAATTTTCAAACACTTGTTATTTTCATGCAGTTTGGCACTGCTCAAGTTTAAAAATCTAGATGACTTTGCACAACTGAGCTGTCCCAATCCACTACCAGTGTCCCAAGATCTTTCACTGCCAACTCAAGAGGACAAAACCTCTGTTTCCTCAAATGGTGTTCCTTCAACTCGGTACCATGCCTCTGTTCCTATCGTGAAAGCCTTACTTTATCTCTGCTTAAACATCATGTTTTTAAAGGAGTCATTTTAAGGTCAAGTTTGTACTGTTACATTTTTCCTGTGTAAATTGAAGCAGTCTCATTGTGGTCCTCACACTCTCTGGTTTACTCAGCTTATCACCTTGGTCTCTCTTCCCTGGGCCAATCTATTTTCCATGGAAAGACCCTATAAATATTTTTATATTTCATGAGTCAGTCTTTGCTTTGATTAAATTCAACAAATCAGGGGACAGCAAGTAAACACCTTTGCTGGAACAGACAGTGAGGCAGGCAAGGGAGGGTCCATCACCAGCTGCTGGGGTAAGCTCTCAGCAGAGATGTAGAGTAAAACAAGGGCTTCCCCATCCCATTTGTGGACCCCTTTGGAGTCCCACTACTCATAGCAGCAGGATCTGCAATACTGGTTAGACAACATATCATCATTTCTGTCTTTGAACATCTACTGGAGTAAAGCAAGTTGCCAGGAAATAATAAGCCAAGCGCAGTGTTCAACCCCCATCTCTGCTGATCATGCTCTCTGTTGCTTCATCTCCCCCACCCCATCTCCCCTCTGCCCTGTGCATAATCTCCAGCAAGATTACTTGAGGTTTAAGAGAATAGGTTTGATCTATAATTAAAAAGAACAGGGGTTTTTCATTGTTCTATTCAAACAAAAATATAATTCTATTGAAACAAAAGCACGTCTTGGTAATGCTTCAATTTCCATCACATTTTCAGCAGAAGAAAACATAAACACATAGTTTTGCTTTTCATTTTGTTGAAGTGGGACTTTTTTTTTTTTTTTTTTTGGCTGTGGTAATAATGTTCATTTTGATGATATTGTTGAAGTCATACTCTTTAAACACATGGCTTATATTGAAACAATGAACAAATATTATCTGATGCTTTCTGCTATGTTCACTTTTCATTATAATAGCTTGACATTGTTGGAGTTGAAGATGCTCATAAAAATCAAGCATTGTGATGCTTCCCAATAATATTTTGACATTTTTGATTTGGGGGTAATTTTGCATTTGCATTTTGATGTATAACAAAAACAAATGTTAAAATTTCAGGGAATTAGCTCTGCCTGTTCTGACCAAAGGGGATGGAGGATTTCCCAGTGATTGTGTTTGGACAGTGGTTGTGATGAGAAGCACTTCTGCAACTGATGTAGTAAAAGAGGATTTACTTTTTTTTCTCTCTAATTAAAGAGGATTGGCAGTTTAAATTTGTGATGTTAGAGAATGAATTATTAGCACAAATAAAAATGCTTTAGAAAACCAATGAAATTTTATTTGGCAAAAAGAAGAATCTTTTGGAGGGAAAAAAATCAGATTTTTTTTCTCAACCAGCTCTCTCTGTTTAAATTTGAATGAGTAGCAGGGAAAGAGCCTCACATCCATTACTCAGCTTTCCTAAAAATACAGAGGTTTTTTGTTTTTGTTTTTTAAAGCAACAAAACTCTGTCTTATTTGTTAAATTAAGGTATTAGAATCTGTCTCTCTGCTCATCTCTTCTTCTCCAGGCCAGGATTATATTTTGATTTGTAATAAAATTTGACACAAATCCGACAATATTTTGACCAGGCTTTGAATTCTGGAGATTAAAAGAAGCATCTGAAAATGGCAGCATCCCTTGCAGTTACATTCCCTGGCCTTCCCTCCTTTCTGCTGCTTCTCCAGCTGGTCACCTCTGTCTCCTGACACCTCTCTGCTTGCCATCGCTTTCTTGCTTCTCATGTCCAAGCTCCACGGAGCCTCCTCGGTCCTTTCCCTCTGCCTAAGTCCCTTGTGTCACCTTGGTGAGAATGACTTTCTCCTGCTCCCTCCGGCCACCTGGCTCCCTTCCACCACCGTGTCCTCACGTCACAGCGGCATTGCGCGGGTACCGTCGCTGTCCCTTACATATCCTCACAAATTGAATTCATCATGAACGTATGAATAAATCCCCAAGAGAATAAAAGTTCTCAGAGGTAATTGAATCACACAAGAGTGATGGGGCTTGCTTTTTTTTTTTTTTTTTTTCTTGACTCATTCCCAGCCTCAGTTCAATCAGCATTCATTACTCCCACCTCCCTCCATCTGAACCAGCAGAGGAACTGGGTGAAGGAGGACTTTTAGCCTTCTGATTAAATCTTCCAAACTTGATGGCCTATCAAGCCCAGTAATTTGTGAGCCAGGAAACATGAGATTTTAATTCAACATAGATAAAAAGACACAAACCGTAGAACCAGCTGAGAAGAACAGAGCAGTAGAATCGTATTGAGAGTATGATGGTTTAAAATTTTCTTTTGAAAGCACAGATTGATTAAAAAGTGTTCAAAAATATTTTCAAGCATAGAGCCACTTACAGTGGAAAAATGCTGAAACAATTAGCAATCAAAAGAAAATCTTTTGATTTGACATTTTTGCCCTCTTATTTGATTCTGTTTCAGTTTAAGGAAAATATTAGGAAAAAAATCCCCCAAATTGAATGGAAATAATAGCAATATTCTGCACATACACGCCACTTGATTAAACATTTAGATTACAGTGTTTTGACATTCTCCAAACGAAACATTTTGACATTATGAAGTGGAATTTCTCAATAAGCTTGTTTTGATCTTTCTAGATCAAAAATATCCTGGAATTCTCCATCAAAACGGTATTTGGAGAATTCACTTCTCAGACTGAATTCACCGAACGCAAATCCTGCTTTGCAAAGGCTCCAGCAGCCAGCGACGCGTGGAGGCTGCTGGCCCAGCGGTTAGTGATGGAGAGGCACATCTCAGCTGACACCGGCCCCAGCCGAGGCTCTGATGTGGCACCCCAGGATTACAGGCAGAGGCACAGCCGAGGACGCGTGTTGAAGGCTCACACGTGCCTCGGAACCACACCAGCCTGCAGACCTACAGTGTGAAGGCTCTGATGTTCTCAGCTGGGATCTAACCTGTGACCTTCAGCACTGAAACCACAAGACTTTGCAGCCAGAGCTAAAGAAAACATTCTGCAGCTGCCAGAAAATGCCGAGTTCTGCAGTGGTTTTGCCCACTAGAGGGAAGTGCATTCACATGCACACGGGTGAGCGTACAGCACTGCACACGCTTCCTGCCTTCTACACGCTTCGTAGGTTTGTACGTTGTACACCCTTTGTACAGCCTACGTGCTTTTTTGGTGGCTTTGCACCCTCACTCCCCGTGCCGAGACCGAGCTGGTCCCAGCAGGAAGGCTTCTGGAGCACTCGTGATGGCCCTGCCCATTACAATGTCTCTGATGAAGTGCTGATGGCAGCTGAAGGGGACAGAGGGCATTGCCCAAGTGACCATATCCACACCCCTCATCCCTTGCCATTCCTAGTGCACTTGCACAGGCACAGCCCCACTGTTGGCAGATGTGCCCTTTGTGGGTAAAAACACAGTGGTAACACTTGATCTCTGCAGGGAAATGTTTGAGCTATATATGAAGAGTATCCCTAAAGTTGTGCTTGAATTGGTGGAGGAACACTGAAGATCTGGCCCTAAGCCACTTCAGCGCTGCCTGCACTTGGAAAACTGCTAAATGCACAGATGTAATCCATACAGATGGGTGTAAACACGAGCATCCAAGGCAACGCAGTAAAGGGCACCAGTGACAGTATGTATATGTAAGCAATCAAACACAGGCTGTATGGAATTATGTATATGTGACCAAATACACGCTGTGCTGTCTGTTCAGACACCAAGGTTAACATGTGTGCTCCTGCACAGATTAGCTCTTAAGACAAAGCTCTGACGTGCTAATGCAAATCTAAGAAAAGATGTATCTCCATGAACACAGAAGCGAGGTAAACCTATTTGTGATCAGCAGATTGAGGTGAGCTGCACAAACTGAATTGCTTTTATAAAACTGGCAACAGTGGCACGTGGGTGTGAGCAGAACCACAGGCAGCACTCCTCAGTCCTTTGTGGGGGAGCTGCTATGGATGCACAGAAAGGCTGTTGCACAGCTTCTCTTTCCTCGTACGAATAATGCTCCAGGTGTGAACGAGCCTTCGAAAAGGCTACAGGGACACCAAGTCAAATGTATCTTCACAAATCCAGCTCAGGTCTGAAGAAATAATGGGCAAAGCAGGAGGGAGAGAATACAGCTGGAGAGGAGATGATGAGAGGTGGTGGTAAGGAAACCTTCAGGTGGTCTGAGAAACTGTGTTCCTCCTGTGGGATGGCAAGTCACAGCTGTCAGTGTGTGGCTGTCTCTTCTGGTGACTGTGGAGTTGGGGACATGGTGAAGTGTGTCCCTCACACCTTGAGAGGGGAAATGCTGTCCTTTCTCTCTCAGAGTCTCTGTCTTCCTGTGGCTCCATCTCCCAGGTAGGCAGTAATGATGCTGGTATTGCACAGAGATTGAATCCAGACGTGTCAAGCATGAGGTAGAAAGCCTTGCTCCTCAGCTTTCAGGTTAAAACACACATTTGGACATCATAATTAACCTCTTGATTCCCCCCTTCCCCCCAAGTGTTCAAGCTTTTGTCAGCTTTAACACTTCAGCTATTGTTTTTCCCTGCTGTCTAAAGGGCTGAGGAAAGCCCATTGCTATTTCCATGCCTGTTTTGGCATTTTGTTGCAAGAAGTGATAAAACTTGTACCTTTTCCCTGGTTCACTCCAACGGTTCTCAAGAGCAACATCTTCAGCCAATTTAAATTTGTGATACCCTGTGGAAGGCAATAGAGATTTAATGGAGCTACTTTGTGTTAGAGCATCTGGCCCCAAATTCTCCAGGGAAGCAGAGTATCATGTACCAGATCAAAGGGCCAGGTTGATGTGTGCTACAAACAGGGAATGGGAAAATTTGTTGAGATGGGAAATTATCTTGCCACCTGCTTCCTCACCTTGAGCAGGACCTAAAACAAAGTCCCTGGCAGGGTTCCTAGATGGTGTTCTATTACAGTAATTAACAGGAATATTATTACTACTTGTAGTAAATTTTTATTTACTGTTTCATGCTTGTTCCTACCTTCTTTCATACTTTCACCACTGAAAGAAAATACAGCAGATTATTATGAGATGAGGCTGACTGATGTTACATTTTAAATATATTTGACAGCTAGAAATATGGAAAACCCCTGAAAGAAACCTGTCTGGATATGGTAAAATTTCCAGGGTAATTTTTTTCCTGATCTGGATACACTGGTGAAAATTCAGCTCAGATTTGGGGCGTTTCTCACCCCAAAAGGGTTTAAAAGGATTTATAGTGTAGAATCACTACAGAACTCCAAACCTGGAAGATGTGTATTCATACATTAATTCCATGCAGTAATAGCATGAAGCAGACACTATTTGGGACTCAAGGAGCCGTGCTGCTCTCTGGACCTGAATTTTCCATATCAGAAACAGGTACTAGTAGGTAACTGAGTGTTTTCTTCAGGTCCATGTTGTAAGATAAAAGGACAATGTTCAACCTTACATGTAAGCAACAACACCTAGACATGAGTTAAAATGTCAAGCTGATTTTTAAAAGATCAAAAGTAAAATAGAGACCTATCACGGATTATTTCGAAGTGACTCATGGACACCACGAGCAGTATCTTCAGAATAAAAGAGGTCACATCTTGAGGACACCAAGTGTTCTGCCATTTTGTGATCCAAATACTACACTCAGCACCAGTCTTGACCATCTAAAAGGTGGCCTATCTTCTCCATCAAATCAGCAAAGCAGTCTGTGATGGCCTTAGGGGAGATTTTAGTCTCATCAAGTTTATTCTTCTCCCTGGTTTTTTTTTTCCCCCTGTTGTGGGAGCAGTTACCATGTCTCTACTCATTCTGTTCTGTGTCTAGAACCCATGAGAAGAAGCAGCCTGAATAAGAGCCAGTTTATTTAATTTACTGATGCTGTAAACCCTGTCCAGCTGCTCTCCTTGTTCTCGTGAGCACCACAGCCAGGACTGCTGCCGTCTCCATGTTGGAGCTCCTCTGTCAGTGTGAAAAGGCTGCAGCAGCACACAGCATCTGTCATCAAGGAGCAGTGTGACAGGACAGATTCCCTGACATTGTACTTGGGAAAACACACCTCTGGCAAAAAAATACATTTTTTTTTTCCTTCTAAGTATCTTCCCTTCCAAACTTTCAGAATAGTTTGTGGATGTTACCGTTGGATGCAGAGATACCCCCAAGACTGAAGGCATGGTGCAGTTCAGGCTGAACTACAAGGTGATGTTTGCAAGCTGGGATCACACTGGCCCAAAGGTTGTGGTCACGTGAGGACTCAGCCCTTCCTGTGTCTGTACCTGAAGCTTTTTCCAACTGTCTAGCTACTATTAATCTGCCAAAATGGATGGACAATACCAAAGGAGCAGGTTTTGCTCCTGGTATTTTTGCCATTTTCTCTTTCCTTATCCTTCAGAAATACTTTGCTTCATTGCTGGTATTTCAGGACACCTGCATCTGATTCCAGGTGGAATCAGAATGATTGGAAAACACTGAAATGAAGAGTGAAATATTCTTTTAGTGAAAAAGAACACTCTTGGGTAGGAGTTGGAGGCTTTTTTTTTTTTTTTTTTTCATTAATCTGAACCAAGATTCTTCAAGCCTTAGACCTCAACCAACATCTTTACCCTAACTAGGAAACAGGTCCCAGTAGGTCTCCACTTTAGCAAAGCTGCTTACATGAAGTCTTGTCTGAAGTGGAAGAAAAGTGAGTGCGTCTGTTCTTTTTTTTTCCCAGCCATTTTTGTTTTGTTGTGGTTTATTTTTTTTTTCTTTGTTTACACAGGCTAATGATAAATTAATGGGATAAACCAAAGGCCTTGCTGGAACAGCTGTAAACTCAAAGCAGGAAGTCATTCAAAGTCTCCAAAACCTGGTTGTGTAATGCTGGAGGAGTTAATGATGAAGAACCAAATCCTCAGATGGAGCAAATTGGCATAGTTTGCTTGAAATACATGAGTTCCACTGATTTACAGCAGTTCAGGATATGGCCTGAAGTGTCTCACTGTTCTGCTTTGTTTGCATTTTAAAGTGATCTCTGCTGGTTTCCTAATGGTTTTGTCTCCTATTGATGTATTCGTGGGATGCTAGTAACTGAGCCGGTCTCCAGCGAGCGCAGATGGTAGAGCATGGAAAAGCAGTAGCTCAGTTTCCTGGGAAAATCTTATTCTAGGAATTTCAGAATAGCACTGAGGCTATTCCTATTCCTGCAAAGGGTTCTGTGGGCTGACAGCTGGTACTGCCATCAGATCTAGTATCTGGGGTTCATCTCTGCTCTTCTAAACATGAGGCAGTTTAATTTTGGAGTGGCTCAAAGATGGTCTTGCATTATAGAGGATATATAGATTGGCTTTATGACACTATTGAGAGTGAAGAGATGGGAAAAAATAGCCTAGGATGATGGAGGAATTACAGTGACTAGAGAGTTTGAAGGACAGATTGGAGAACACTCCTTGGGCACAGCACTTTCAGGGTTGATCTTCCTTTTGGACAAGTGGCATTAACTTGAAAGGCCAATTGTGTTCCCTTGTGGTTGTACATTTTCTAGTACTAAAATTAACCCAGATTGAAAGGTTGCTAAATTTACCAGGAGAAAGAATAAGAAGTGAGTTATACATTTGCTTTTTGGCTCAGCCAGAGCTTTATCAGTCAGAGTAACCCAAAGATAGTCTTTCTTCTGATGATCATATCACCCAATGATCCCAGCATCATCTGGACCTCCAGTCTCTGAGCAAAAAACTTATTAGCAGTTGCAGAGAACATTGTCTTAACACTTATTATAAAGGGGGTTTAGTGGAGAACACATGAGCATTCAGCTCTGCTTTTGCCTGAAAATTAAAGACTTAAAAATTGGAGGAAACAACCTTGTTACAATTAAACATAGGCAAAATTGCCCACAGTTATTTGCAGCTACTAGACTGGAGGCCACTCTCTGAAAGCCAGGCTATCATACAGAGCAGCTCCTTCCAATTATATCCTACTGGAGGGGACTCCTAAGCTGCCAAGATTCATGGAGAAAAGCCATTTAGAAAAACCATGACAAACTTCTCCCCATGGAAAAAAAAAAAAAAAAAAAAGGCAGCTTTATCAAAGTCTAAACATTTAATGGAAATATGCCAAGTGTAAAAAATATTTCCATAAGGAAGATTTATGAGATCCAAAGAGAAATTTCAAAAAACAGGAGACAAAGACAGACAAACAGAGTGACAGAGGCCAATTTTAAAAGCAGGTGGTTAGGGAATAGACCTGAGGTGTGGAGAACATAGCTGAATCTCCAGACCCCAGAGAAAGAGCCTGAATCTGGGGATCCCACACCTGAAGTAGATCTGGGCAAAGCTGAAAGGTGTCAGTTTCAATGTAAATTGGAAGAATAATGTAAATATGCTCTGCATTTCATATTTCCTCCCCTGCCAGGAAAAAGGATCTTTCTACTCTTATTACTTCTCATAACCCCATTTCAACTTCAACTAAGACATCACCTCAATCTCTGTTACCCATTGTGTATAGCATGCAACAATCCGGTCTTCAGAGAGGTGACTGGGATTAGCAGGACCTCAGTCACCTTGCTTAACATGTAGATAACTAGGAGAACTGTCCTGGGTTTGGTTCAGGTTAATTATCCCCAGTGGCTGCTGGCCCAAGCAGTGGGGAGGGACTGCAGCTGAGGGGGCCCCAGCTGGGATAAACAACTGAGCCAGCCAGTGGGATCATTGACACCATACTGAGTCCTGCCCCTATATAAGGGCAGGGCTTGGCTGGACATTTCTCCTTTCAACAGGTGTCAGTCTGGCTGGAGCAGGGAAAGTGGCATCTCCGATACAGGTAGAGTCTGTTAATCGCTTTGCATCTCATTTCAGTAATGTTATTGTTAGTATTGTTGTTTCCTTCTCTCTGTTATCTTACTAAACTGTCCTTATCTCAACCCATGGGTTCTCACCTTTTTCTCTTCCCTCTATTTTTCCTTCTTATGCCACCGGAGAGGGTGTGGAGGGAGGGGAGGAAGCAGTGAGTGAGCCACTGCATGGTAGCTGCCAGCAGAGGCTAAACTGTGACAGGAACAAAAATGGACTGTCCAGGGGAGGAGGTGGACCAAGTGTCTTGCTGAGGCCTTTAGGCTCTAAAATCGGTGAAATCAGGAGAATAGCTAGTGAAGGTGTGAAACCTAGATGCAGAGAGAAAAAAAAAACCAAACATGCTCTGGTAAAGGAACAAGGGATTTCTCATTTTGATTTTTGTTTTTGTTTTTTTAGATGATAATTTGTGGAGAGCAGGAAGACAAAATTTTTCAGAGTGTTGTGTTGTGGACTCTGTGACTGGAATTTGTTGTTTCTAAATTGGCTTGGTTCAGAGAGAGTTTTGATTTAGAAAATGTGATTTCTGCAGGGATATATGAAAGGTCCTAACAAAGAGGGCAGGAAGCTAGAAGTCAACAAGGAAATAACATAGAAGTTAGATTGGTTTGTGCAACCTGTTCTGTTTTTTTTCCTTAAATTATTGGTTCACACTGTCCTTAACATTCAGATTTTCATCTGTTTGCTCCTTTTTGTCTGAGGAGAACTATGTTAGGCATCTCATAAATGCTTACATGGAGATGTTTCCCCGTCTGCTTGCAGATGCACCATCCCTGCTTTCTGCTAGGGACCTGGCAGTTCTCAATGTTTAAATGAAACTGAACCCACTCCATTTGCTGGATGGGCAGAGTACAGGGAGTAAAACTGAACATTTCTTGGTGCTGGCAATTCTGTTATGGTGCATTGAGCTCTGAAAATACTTCCAAACATCTGTTGGAGGTTCCGTCCTTAAGGAAGGACCCCTTTAATTAAGACCAAGAATTAAGACATCCGAAGCCGTTCAAGAAGCACACACTCATTTGTATTTTGTGCATAAACAGAATTATTATTTCTATTTTCTTGGCTGCCTTCCAATTAATTCCCTGCCTTCACCATACAACATATGTATCTCTTTCTGATCCTGCAGCACCTTGGTGCTTCACCATACATTGTTCAGTGTGGACTGCTTCCATCCCAGGATGGTTTCACTTCAGCAGTAGGTGGGAAGCACAAGGTTTGCTGTGTTTGCTCTGACACTGAGGTTTCACTGGGCATTGTTAGTTGCTGCTTTTGGCACACTTTGGAATACTCAGATGTGTAGGTCTGTGCTCTACCTTCTCTATATGCAACCCAGCCAACATCCAGCAGTGCTATCCAAAACCTTCCCAGTTCTCTGCTTGTGCAGATCTCATCTGTCTCTTTCTCTTCTGATTCTCCTGCTGCTGAAAGGTTTGTGCATTTTGCAGAGAGCATGGAGGCGGAGGGTGGGGGTGGCAGGCAAGATGAAGAACTGGGTGATATACTGAGTATATAGAACAGTGTATAATATACTAAGTGATGCAACAACGAAAGAGCTAAGTGAATGCTACTGCCTTGTGATTTACTGCTTGCAAATGGCTTCTCTTCTTCTGAAATACTGTTAATTTAATAGACAAACATCCGAGGATAAAGGCTCGCCAGAGACGCGACTGATGGGATAAACATCGAGAGATTAAAGACCTGTGGGCAAAGTGTATAATGCTGTTATTAAAATCCCAAAGTGCTCCCTTAAAATTAGACCCTAGCAGAGGAAGAGGAGAGGAAAACCTATGCTTAAAAGGGAGAGTTATTGTGTTGAGCACTTCAGCATCATTTGCTAAGCAAAGTTAAAAGGAATAATAGCACTGAACTGGGTCTTCCTCTTGTTTTCCTCCTGCTGTCCCTAACTATCAAAGTGGTATCAAAGAAACCTACTTATTAGCTATATGTTGAGAACATTTTTCCAAAGGCAGCCAGAAAGCCATCAGTGGCAGCATTTCTGTGACCTCCTAATTGCAGCACACACAACGTGGCTGCTGTTAGGCCCAGAAGATGGATTTGCAAACCATGTCCCATGTCATTATATCCCAGCTCACGAGTAACTGTGCCATGCTGAGTGGTGCCTGTTAGGGTTTATTTCTGCAATATCTAGTGACTCCAGCGAGATCAAACTGTCAGTAGACTAACTGCTGCCCAGGCTCTGGCAGCCTATACCTGAAAAGCACCATCTCAACAGGGAGACCATGCGAAAGGAGTTACCACCACCAAACTGGACAGACAGATGAAGTTGAGTCCTAGAGATCCCAATCCTCTGGCTAAACCCCATCTGAGGAAACCTAGCTTTTGATTCTTCAGACACCATCAACTGGTTTCACTGCAGATTCCCTAAACAATAGACCAAGGTGGTTGGCTTGGGGTTTCTTGGTATTCAAACCTCCCTCTAATGTTTTCCCTGCATCCAGAGCAGTGCTGGGTGAATCTTTTCTGATGTGCAGGTCCCAGACACAGCTAGTTTGGCTTTCCTGATTTAAGAGAGACAAATGCTGAAGTAATTGCAATGACATATAGGAGGGATTTCACAAAGACCACTGATGTATAGAGCAAAGAAAGTCTGCCTCCCCTTGCCAGCAGTCACATCAGCTAGAGGGATATTGCTGCTGTTGTTACCAAGAAACCAACAGTTTGGCAGTGGGAGGTGAGCATTAGGTAGCCAAAGACAAAGGCAAGGAGAGCTGTAGTATCTGGCTCTGCTTTCTGCCCAACTGCCAGATGTTCTGACTGCTGCTGTTAGATGAGCGGTGCTGGTTATATTCTGTGGGTACAGTGGGTAAATAAATGATGAAGCCTTCACTGCTCATTGCTCTGCATAATATATCTGGATACAGGAGAGCTTTTTTTGACTTGAAGTTTCTCTGGATATAACTACTGATTGGATGGTCCTTCCATTCTGAAATAATTTAAATGCTTTGGTAGAAACTTGGAATTTCTTCAGTGCATGTTCTAGTTTTTCCACCTTTTTATTCTAAGGAGTACTGAAAAATCATAATTTTCCCATGACTTATGATGGGAAAATTCTGAAGAAAATATTTTTTACAAATCTCCAAAAGTTTTCCTCCCCAGCATGCATACAAGTTTAGCAAGGCTTTGCTTTTGGGATATTTTTGTGTGTGAGAAAGCTAACACACATTAAGGGGAAGGACAGTTCTTTAATATTGAAAAAAAACAAACCAAAACAAACTTTGTTACCACAGACTAAACAGCTGTCTTCAGTTGAAATTTTACTGAAATCAGTGTTTGTTCCTGTAGCACACTTAGATTTTGACAAATCTATGTTTTCCAGTGGGAGAACATCCCATCAAGATGCCAGCTACTTCTGTGATCACTGGAAATTAAGTTTGTTTTCCATGCATATGTATCCTGGGGTTGAATTCACAGAATCACAGAATTATGGAGGCTGGAAAAGACCTCTGAGATCATCAAGTCCAGCCTAGGCATGTAGTTGATAAGGAATTCCTTGGTGTGTAGTTGATTAGGAACTCCAGCTGAATCAGCTTTTTAACAATCTCTGAGAATTTATTATTTTGAGGCTGTTATTCTCTATATTGCATTTGATTAAAGACTGTCAGTCAGCTCAAAAGTTATTGTAGGACCATGTAGTGGTGTAGGTAGGTAAAGGTATTATCATATATTTGCACATTCAAACATAGAACATGATTTTCATAGGAAATCAGGCCAATATTCACCTTTAAAAGGTTAATTTTGGCTCTGTTTTGTTATGTTTTCCAGCTGGACACTAGATACATGAATGCTCTTCACACTAGAAATCTCCCTTACTCCCTAGATGCTTCCATTGAACCCAAAGACACTCAGGAATTTGGCGCCTTAGACCATCCCATACTGTGGGTGTCTCCATGAGTGGATCACTCATCTCCTTGTTTTACACAAGGACATTATAGAAGGACACAACCATAGCAGGGCTCCCTCCAGACACATCTTTTGGAGCTGCATTAGGAGAGAGAGGAAGAGAACCCCCAGATTAACAATTGTCAAAGACAAATTACTCTGAAATCAACCGATCATGACAAAATGCACTTTACTATGTATTAGTCACATATCACTGATAGCAATATTAGACTCCATAAACATGCTTTTAATGATCAAATATTATTTAATGTATGCTGAATCTCACAGTAAGTGGAAATTAAATGGACAATTTAGTGTATCATCTCTATGCATAGGCTCAGAAGCATTTCTCCAGCGGATAAACATTGACAGTAAAGCTGTTGTTCAACAGAATACTACAGCTGCCAGATGTTAAAGGTTTTGGCCTTTGAATGTGTCATCCCAAAGAAAACGGCTGACGTTTGCTGGTATACTGGCATATATTCTGTAGTGAGAAAAAAGGAATTTCAATTCTATTCTGAAGACAGTAAGGGCTGTTGGCTAAAGGAGAGGACATAAGACCTAAAAGATCCCTGTTTCCAGGCCTGTATTTGGTCATCTGAGTGGCCGTGTCCTGTTAATCTGCTCTTTTTTTTTTTTTTTAACCACCCTTGTCTTCTGTACAACAGTTTAAGCACTTACCTGTCTGCAGTAAATTATGCTAGCAGCTCAGTCAGGTACCAGCCCTGACACTGAGATCAAGTTGTAGCAGGAGAGAGGAACAATTTATTTCACTTTCCTTGGCATGACTTGGCATAACTTGACTTTCCTTGGCATGACTGTCTGTTAGTAGTCATATGAACCCCCACACACACCAGAAGAAAACATTTCTATGCATTTGCAGCTTCTAACTTGTGTTAGTCCTGTGAAGCGACACAGCAATGAAAAGTATTAAATTAATTTGGCATGCAAGACAGAGAGCACCTGTTAACTCTCTGGTACCATACTGCGTTTGCAGAGGTGGCTGTTAAGAAAACAAATTTCTTTTTTGATTTGTAGACTGAACAAATTTAAACTGGAGTCCTTGAACACAGTCGCTGAACCTCATCGTGCTTTTTGTTTAAAGACCAAAAAAGGAGACACTCTCTCTTCTTCAGAAAATGTTTTAAATACAATGAACTCTCTGCAATTCTACAGTTCTTTCAGGCTCCAGCATATTGCAAAAATACTCTTAAATTCCCATAAGTCCCACAGTTATTGTAGATTGAGGATCTAAGTCTTGGTGCTCATGATTATGTTGAGGCAAAGCCAGGGGGGGGAGGAAGCCTAGGTGGGGAGGGAAATGAAAAACAGACCCAGACAAGAGTGCCAGCAATGTCCCAAGACAGGCTGTATTCACATCAGGATTCCTTCCCCTTGAGTGGTTTGGATGGACATTAGCATTTAAAACCAAACCAAATTAAGGATGTTCAGCAGGTCTTCCATATTAATGGAAATTTCACTCCCCAATACCTTTCTTTTCTATCTGTGCTGTGATCCTGATGTATCATCATAGCGAGAGCTTCCAGTGGAAAAAATGCTGTAAAAGAATTCCTGCAGAAACAGTGCACAAGGTATTCTTCTCTGGGGAGAATATTTACAACCCAGAATCAAAATAACTGACTTGCACCATAAAACTCCCCAACTCAAGCTTCACCTGCAACCCTGCAAATGCTAAAGGTAGCACATGATGCATTACCCACTCTCCCACTTTCAGAGAATCCATTTAAGAGTCTTTGAATGAATGTCCAAAGAGAGAACACATGAGCCACTGTTAACTCTTTGTGCACTGTGGTGGCACCTGTGTCAGAAGACAAGACATAGCTGTCATGATCATGAGCAGCAGATTATATTCTTCTGTTAACCTGCTTGGAAATAAACTCACAAGTCTTCCCACTATTTGCTTAGGCTCTTATGCAGAAATCTCCAGTTTATCCATAAAACCACAGTCATGAGCTGGGAGGGGAAGGGGGGAAAAAAAAAACAGATTTTTTTTTTTTGTGTTTCCTATCTTAATATTTTAGTTTGTCCTCTTGCAGAGACTTGTCTTTGTGCACGGAGTCATAAATCTGGCCTGTCATTTTTATGATTATTAGTGGTTAGACTTGATGAATATTGATATGTGGCAAGCGCTCTTTCGATGTTAAATACATTTGCCAATTTTCCTCCTCCAGACTCCACCCGTTAATGCTTCATCCAATATGGATCAATATTGGTTTAATAATTAACACGTTTAAACATTTTTTTAATGTATATTTCATGATGAGAAGATCTATGTTTATTTTATGATGATAAAATATTTAGGGCCCAGGGAATTTTACTGTGCTGTCATCACAGTGTTAGTAGGGCCCTTTTCACTCTGCCTGAGGGGGCATCTCTCTGTCTCTGCTGAGGCTGGAAAGGTTTCAGCTACGGTCTGTTTATGTGGATCTGAAGTTATCTGAACTATGCGTCGGGGCTGGAAGGGAAGGACTGCCAGCATGTCTGCTGCTGAGGGACAGTGCCCACTGTTAGCACAGATGGAGATGGACAGGGATCTGACCTGGAGAGACTTGTAACGGGTTCAGTTTCAAAAGCAAGTCAGAGAAGAAGTTCAGACTCTTGGAAAACACGCACAAAAGTGAGCAAGGAAAAAGAGAGAGGGACTAACCGTGGTGCTGGGAAGGCTTTAAAGAGCCCATGGTGCTTGATGCATAAATGGGGGCTTACTCTCCCTCTTGAAGACAGCAGGCTTGACTTTCTGCTGCTGTTTCTGTACTGGTAAAAGCAGCTGTTGAAACAAGTTTCTTCAAGTGGGAATGTTTGGTGGGAGTTGAAAACCTCCCTACATAAGCAAAAGGGTTATCCCTTAGTGCCTACATAACATGCAGAGGGTATTAACGGCCTGACAGGGAAGAAAAGTACCTGTAGGGTGGAAAAGGCTTAAGAATTACAGATTTGGTTCTCTGCTGCTTGACCTCAGCAATGTCTGGCTTCTCAGATCCTCCAAGACTTGACCACCACATCACCTTGCAGAGGACAAATGCAAAAAGCACAGGCTCAGATCCATGCAGATGGCATTCAGGTGATGCTTTGGCTTTGCACTGGCTCTTAGACAAGGGTGAATTCTGCTCTGGCTGCCCAGGGCCACCAGGGAATCAGGGATAATGAACAAATTGGCTCTGAAGTCACTGAAATCTGGGTGAAGGTTTCCTGTGAGGCTGTGATTAATGTGATAAAGATGATTATGTTTATTTCCATGTATTTGTTGAAAATTATTCAACTGGTCACAGTCCAGTGGCTCCTGATGTTCCACTTCTGGGCAGCAGAACAAATATCTTGTAGTACATCTGATCTGTCTCTAATCAGGTACCAGCCCTGACAACAGCCTTCTCATAGATGGGTTGGAGGAGTGCTGCAAGCCATTTTCAGCAGGGCTGCTGATTGCAGGAAAAAGCCTTTCATGCGAGATTTGCTGCAGAACATGTTTATTCCAGAAATGGCTTTTTAAAAAAAAAAAAAAAGGAATTTATCAAAGTCATGATGTCTCCCAAGAAGAGATTTCCTTGTCAAGGTGTGTCTGTTTGATAGCACATGCAGAAGGTGGAAATGTAATGTGCTTTCACACTTTACTTTTTGGGCCCATGTAAACTTCTGGCATTCACAAAATCCAGAGTTTTACAGCTTAACTATGCAATTTGTGAAGCTATTGGATACTTCATGGAAGAAAAAAAAAAAATCCCTCAAGGGCATTAAACCCAAAGATAACACCTCTGATTCAGGCAGTCCCTGAGCTGCTGATCACTGGAGGCTGAGAGAGTAGGAGAGAAATTCTGCCACTTCCCTGCCCTGTTTATATAGTCCTTCCTGCTGGCAATTTTTGGCCACTGTTGAACATATAATACTGGGCTAGGTGGACTTTTCCTTTCATCTGACTCCTATGGAATGAAATATGAAACAGAGCTGGGGGAAAGTCAGCTATGATGTTGTTTTCTAAAAATACCCCATGTTTTGACTTGAGCTTAAAAGCCTTTCTGAAAATAGGGAGGAGAAAGTGGCTACTTGTGCATCCTGTTTGACACCAGGGAGCTTCCTGCAACACTTGCACAAATAAATTTTTAAAATAATAAAAAAACCCAAACCCAACAACCCATCCCCAAAACCCCCACCCTGACAGGTTTCAAAGGTTTTATTTAAGTTCACTGTGATTATTTTCCACATCTCTGGTTAGGAGTAGCAATTATATTAATCCTTCTTCTCCAGGTTGTTAATCCCAGTAAAGCAACCTGTTGCTTGGAAGATTGTATGTTGTTAAGGAGCTCCCTGAGAACATTTATTCATGCTTGGGGAGTGCATTCCTAATGTGTGCACTTTTCATTTAGGCTGAAATTCACCCCTGGGAAGGGGGGCTGTGCTCAAAACCTAGCTATCACTTAATTCACACTGAAACCCCTCAAATCAGAGGATAAAATGAAATCCAATAGAAAACTCTAGTGATGTGGCTGGGAGACATCAGTGCAGCAATCAGTGGGGCTTTGGGTGAGAAAAAGAAGACCACTGAAATTAAAATCACTTCCTCTGAATCTGATGGATCTGAGCCGGTGTGAGAGATGGGAGACAGAAGAGAGATGCTCGCATAGTTATAGGAGCTTGTATATTTATGCTCCAAACTTGAGTGCATACTGTAAATCGGATAAGACAAGTAAATTGCACCCAACAAGCAGTGAAAGCAGGCAACAGCATTCATGCGGAATCTCAATTTACACCGCAGCTGGGGTCCGGAGGAGCTTCACTAGGAAAGCAGGGGTCTGAATCTCAATCTGCTTTTTTTCCCCCCTCATTTTCTCCCAGTTACTCGGCCTAGTAGGTATGCTCCAGTGAGACTAGTAATACAGCACTACGAGGCTGCAAACCAGTCACCCAGTGCCTGCAAAGAAGTGTCCTGCGTCTGAGGATGCGTTCCACATACTGCTAATAGCCTAAGAAAGATTTACATGGGCAGCGTGCTCTGACATGGATTGCTGTCATTTCCATGTTAATACACTGCTGTTCACCAGCCAGCAACCTTTGTCCTTGTAAAATGCTCCCGTGGCTTTGTCACAGCAGAGCGGCTCAGGGGCTGAGCCCAGCGGACTTGCTGCCTAATGCCCGTAGTGATACATTCCTTGATTTTTTTTTTCCTTTAAACTTACCAGGGAAAAATTCTAAATTTTGTTTATTCTGAGCATGTTTCATGTTTTTCATAACATGGCTGCATCCTGACCCCCTTACAAACCTTTCTACCACCTGCTTCTCATGAGGTCCGTGCTCTACTGCTCCTGGAGCACTGATGCCCCATGTGCCTTAGCTGGAGCCAGCAATGGGCTCATGGGGCTGTGGGCAGACACTGTAGGATGGCCCATCTACACACCAGGGCTGGGATTTGTCTCCTTATTTTCAGCAGCTCCAGCACAACTGTCCTTAGCTGCCTAGACTCCCCTTCTAGTTGGGGAAGAGAAACAAGCAGTGCCACAGCACAATTCGTCTGACTTGTTTTAGACATCTGCCTTAGAAAGAGATGAATTAGGCTCTAGAAGTGACAGTTTCTCTGCCTTGATCATAAAGGGAGGCTTGCCAACCTGCAGGGGTGCAGACCTGTGAGCTCCAGATGTCTGTACGCAGCCAGATAAATCCCAGAGTACATGCTTTGTACTGCTATAGCCCAAGGACCCTTCACTTTGGGGTGTTGAGCAATAACCATCGTTGTGTCCTTTCCTGAAACAAGATCTCCTCTGCTCTAAGAAGTGTGAGGTCCCAGCTTGGAGGCTCCTAGTGGCTCATTTCTCTTGATCACGGTGGTTTGCTATGACAGATATTCCGATCTGTCCCTGTATAAATCTCTTCTGAAAAGCTGTCAAGCCATGTAAGAAAGAAAGATGGAGCTCCTTCTTGCAAAGTGCTGACAGGGTGCCACTGTGTACCAGCACAACAACAAGGCACTGTGCGTGACCTGGCCACTTCTCTTCCCTCACAAGAATCTCATCCCCTTGCTCAGCTCCTTCTGTCTGGAGCCAAAGCATGAGAAAGCTTTTTTATTTTTTTCCTTCCTCCTTTTTCCAGTCCAGCAATAGAATGCAATTTATTTTTTTTTCCCCTGATGGTGGTCTTAGCATATTTAAATCAGTGTTCAATTCTTCTCTTGCTAGGTCTTTGGTTTCTCCTATCCCTGACTGCAAAGATATTGTTGTCCATAGACATATTTCTAGGGGAGATTTTATTCAGTAGCAGCAGACATCTTCCCGTGGAAAGTCCTGATGCATATTGAATGTTGATCTCATGTGTTAGGGAACGTTTTAGCCCAGTTCTCTACAGCCCGCTCTTCATAAGTGTCTCCAGCAAGCTCCACTCCCATGTTCTGCTGCATCTCTTCCCAGAAGCCCCATTACCCACTGGTCCCAATCTCCTTGAGGCTGAGCCAGCATCATGCACACTTGACTCCTTTACCAGAGCTGTATGACATCTGAAAACATACTCTGAAAGAAAGAAGCAGGAAAAGCCCAAGAAGAGAGAAAATATTTTCAACCCTTCATTGGTAGAGGTGCCTTTTCCATGCACACCTCTCTCCACATGCTTCCATGGTGTTCAGATGTCACTGAGGGCATGAAGGCACAAGGGAAATGGTGAAATTGTTGACTCAGTATTTGAATGCTGTGGACCTGAGGGTACCCGATTCGCCTTCCTCCCAGGGGCACCTGTGTGCACTGTCTGAGAGGGGGCTCAAACGTATCTTTTCTTGCAGGTGCCTGTCTTAAAACTGGAGGAACTAGCCAACATCAGGTATTTTGGTCATCAGTCGTCCAGCTCAGCTCCCTGCTGTTACCCATAGGTGGTGTGTGGTAAGCAGTGATGTGCATGCAATCAGAAACCTCCTCTGCACACAGGGGCATCCGTTTTTTCCTGCTTACATGCTCTCTGCAGGCACACTGGCTTCAAAAACAAGTATGAGCTATGAATGCCAGGCACGTCCTGCTATACCTGCTGCATCAACTGGACATTTTTATAGGGAATGTATGTACATCACACACACACATAGCGTGGAGACACACAAGAATGATGGGGGGTCATGTATACTTATACATACATCTACATACAAATGCAGTGGGGCATGCTACATGAGCAACCACACATTTATTTACTGGAAAGTAGTGCTGTAAGGATCTCCAGTAACCATGTGCACGCGGTCCCCTCTCCGTGTACAGACATGCATGGGCAAACTCTTTCCCCTGGATTTTTGTGCTGTGCAGTATTCAGGGGTGAATGTACCTGGTCTGTCTCCCAGATCTATCACATTCCAGGACTTTATCCAGACCCTTTCAATGAGGTTTCAAATGTTTCTGTGCATGTTTCAATCAGTTCAGGCATGTCAGACAAGTAAGTGCTGTGGACGTACCTGCAAATTACACCATCTGGCTGCCTCAGTGAGCCAGACAAGAGGCAGACTTCAGGGAAAGGGAGAATCCAGACTTTAAAGGAAGGAGGGAAACATAAAACTAACCATTTGCAGAGGAGGAACACTTAAAAATCACTTCAAATAACCTTGCAGTAAAGGTTTTCCCATTTCATTTTATTAACCAAATCTGATAAGTGTAAAAGAATTTTCTTTGGAGTGAACTCAGTTCACTGGAAGATCATTTCCAGCTTAACCTTCATGCTTTGAGTAATGCCATGAAATGTCCTGTGCGGCAGAATCTGCAGCTTCCTAGGTCTGGGCCTCTGGGGTTAAGAAATGGTACATAATAGGATGACAGTGGGCTCAGCACAACTGATATAAATAGATATCTCCACAGGTAGGTAGCAGATGACAAGGCATTCTTCCCCCACACCCATTTGAGAGAGAATATAGGGAAATTTTCATGCATGAGTCTGCATGAAACAATGTCATTTCCAGCTAAAGAATGGGCTGGTCAGGCTTTTTGTCTTTGTGTACAGCATTTCAAATTCTCATTAAAACCAAAACCCCTCACACCACCTTTGCAAGGTGGCTTTAAATCCAAACTGGAGGATTATTATGGGGGAAAGGGCTATTTTCAAGGGAGATAAATTGTTTTTAGACAAAGTGGACCTTTTCTTTCAGAAAGTTTAAAAGGAGGGAAATAATAATAAAAAAAAATAAAAAAAATAAAGATTTCTACTAGAAAAATAGAGAAAACCAGTTAAGCAGGCTCAGACTGGAATGACTGGCTAACCCTCTGACTAGGAGCAAGTGAGCAAGTTGAGGGGCAGGAACAGCCAGAGACACACTGGCTTGTGTCACTGTGATGCTGACTGTACCTAATCTGGAGGTAAATCAAAGATGCTCATCTGTTGCAGTGTTGGTGTGGTAATTTCCCTTAGCAGAGACCTCCTAGTGGGAAAAAGGAGGGGGAATAAAAGTGTTTATTTGTTGAAAGGGAAGCACGTTTTTGTTGACTCAACCTTCATTAAATGGCTCTCATTATTGCCACAGTGTGAGCTGTTGGCACAAGCCTCTGCTCTGTCACTAAACCCTGGTGCCATCTGGAAAAAAGAAGAGCAGGGAGGCAGGGCAGAAGAAGAGCCCGAGCGTTTGTCCCTCTTCCCGTACCCCATCCCTGAGCTTGTCCTGATCTGAAAGAGAGATGCTGTGCTGGGAGGTGCCGGGAGCCCTGTGGCTGAGCTATAAATCTCACTCAGTCAGAGAGGAAGATTTATACTCACAGCTTGGAAACAACGCCTGTAGCATACGTACACTCACGCACACACATTCCCGCCCGGCATAAACCGTCAGCTTTGCCAGAACTGAGACTTAGGAGAAGGTGCAGGCCCAGGAATGGCTAAATTGCTTTCATGACTTTCCAGCAGCATTTTGAAGACAAATTGGGGGCTTGTGTTTTAAATGTATCCCCAATTTGCATTTTGATTGGCTAACAGGCCATGCAAATTCCACAGTAAAGTACTGATTTGTCAAAGGCATCTGACAGTTTTCAACAATTGCTGAAATGGTTTTAAAACAGAACCTGTGAGAGCTGGGGAGAAAAAAAAAATAATCAAAAAACCTCTGCCTGATGAGTGAGTTCTTTCATCTGCTAAAAGCTCTCCAAGCCCACAAGCCTCAGGCTGACTTTAAATAGAGTCAATGGAGAAATATCTTCTAGACAGGGGAATGATGAACCCCTCCAATAGTCTCTCTCCTTTTAATTCTCTCTTTCTCTCATGTATTTACCTTTCTTCTCTTCCTCCCTCCAGAAAAAGTCCTATCCAGACTGGTGCTGGGTACCCTTGATTTTCATGGAAATCAGAGGTGTCTGCCATTCAGCATCTTATGGGGTTGAACTTTCGGATGGTCCTGTAGCCACAGGGTCATGGGATCTTGTCCATTTGTGAGTGGTGTTGAGGCTTTAAGGTAATTTTATCAAAAGATAAATAGATTCTTCAGTTTACGATATCTTTAAATGAATCGCAAGGGATTTTGCCCATCAGACACAACCTGTTTCTGGATCCAACCAAGAGACAAAGTATTTCCTAAGGCCATGTCTTAGGGAGGCATTAAACTACCCTGGAATACCAGCTGGCAGTGTGAGATGAAGCTAGTTGCGTGCTCCCACAGCAGGCTCCTGCACAAGCCATTCAGCCAGAGCAAAACAGGGTATGAGAGGCAGTGACAAAGGACCTGTAGGGACCTTTTCCCAGTTTGTCACAACAGTTCGGGTAGATATAAGGGAACAGAAAGAGCCTAAGATTTTCTAGGGCCATAGAGCTGTGCTGGGTTATCTGTGAACTTTTTTGTACGTTGAAAAAATGTTCATAACCTGAAGCAAGTTGCAAAACTAAAACTTCAAGTCCTCTGCAAAGTCAAAATGAGTAAAATAAATATATAAACCAAATCTCTTTTGGTCAAGTGAAACTTTCTCTTTCAGTAGGGTATAAGCCTTTTTCTTTCATTTTGTCATGTATTGACAAAGCAAATAAAAGGCCTTCGATCCTGCAATTTGCTAAACTACAGAATGAGAAAGACATTGCAAACTGTCATTTTCCACATTGCACAGGAGATAACCTTTGGACAGTTTCCAACACATCCCCCCTCCCAAATCTTTGAGTGAAAAAGATATTGAAACTGGCTCTATCTCCCTTTAAAAAAGTTTTCAATGAATTTTCAGTTTGTGTTGAGAGAGCCCTGAGACACTTGCACCATGAGAAGCATTTAGAAGAATGATGGGTACTGAAAACTGGAGTTTCAAGCTACCAAGACTTCAAACTGTTTCTGACTCCAGAGATTTCAAGATCTCAGCCACTCCTTTTCTCTGTGAAAGAAGTCACCTCATCTTTGGGTGCCTTTTTGTAGATCAGCCTGCTGACCTCTGCAGAGCCCTTAGGCCATCTCCATATGCAGTGACATAATAATGATGGATAAGCATCATTTACCATTTTGGGGGAGAGGCAGAGCAAAAAATCAGTGTTTCCCAGACCTGCCCCAAACTGTGGAACCTGGCTCTGTGCCGACCTGCCCCCTTTCCCAGAGCAGTGTGCAACTTCTCAACCCAACAGCACATTCCTCTCCCTGCCCTACAGCGTAGCTCTGATACCCCAACAGCTCCTATACTTTTAACCTCACAAGCATTGCACAATCTGCTTATGAGCCTGTTCCTCCTTCTGCTTCATCTCAGCGATGCAGCATCAGCCTTAGGCAAACTCAACTGTGAAGCAATGACTGCGCCTGGAGGCTGCAAAGCTTTTGAGATACACATAAAGACTCTACCAGCTCCAACAGGCGCTTTTACCTATTGGCTCCACTTCTCTTGCTCCTTGTGGTGGGTTGACCTAAGCTGGATGCCAGGTGCCTACCAAGATGCTCTATCATGCCCTTTCTTAGAAGAACGGGAAGGGAGAAAATAAGATGGAAAAAACTCATGGGTCAAGATAAAGGCAGTTTAATAAAGCAAAAGGGCCTCAGGACAAAGTTCAAGCCTTTTTCTCCTCCACAGTTTCTTTGTGACAGTTCCTATTCAGCCTTGACCAGCAGGAATTTAGTTACTGATTTCCCACTTCCATTAAGTGGATGGTGCACATGGTCATGGGGCTCATAGAAATTTTCCACTCAGGAACAACTTTTTTTTAAGGCACAAGCTGGACATCTTGGTGGGTTCAATGCAAAGAGGAGGAGGAGGTGGTTGGACAACATGACTCCCATGCACAACTCAGTGATTAGAACAGGATTCTTGTCTTATTCTTGCTCTTTCCCATTCTCCCCTGTGCCTTGTAATGGTCATTGGTAGCAATTTGTGTCATGCCATCCTGGGCTCTGAGATTCCACAAATCCATTCATTACGGCCCCCAGGAACAAATCCCATCAAATCACCAGTTTATAAACTGCATTTCAGATATGTTACATGAGCACTGATTGCAAATCTGAAGACATTTCCATTTCGCCTGAGGCCAAGATTTTTAATTTAAAAAAAAAAAAAAAAAAAAAGAAAGTCCCATCAGGGTCTGTGCAAAGGCTTTTTAGATATTCCAACCAGCACAGTTTATTTAAAAATTCAATAAGGCAATTTTCATGGCAGCAAGGAAAAAGAAGCAGTGCTGGTGCCTGCATACCCAGTGAGGAGGAAGAAGCAGCCAGGATCTCATCTTCCAAAGCTGCTCAAGCCAGACTATGCTGCTACCTCATTTTAGCTCTTAACAGCCTGTGGCCCAAAACCTGAGGTACTATTTCTGCTTGACAATTAAACTTTCTCCAGCAGTGGAACAAGGATAAGGGAGTGGGGAGGAAAAATGACATTTTTGGAATAATCTGCTGCCCAGGAGTCACGTTAGCTAACATAGAGCAAACATAAAAGGTCAAACCTGTTTCTGGACTTCATGGGGCTGGTGATAATGGTTAGAGGAAGAGAGTGGTTAGCTTTGCATGGACATAACCATGGGAAGTGGACAGAAGGTAAGTGGGATGTGTACCAAAAATGGTTATTCACTGTATGCTATGAACCATAAGGGGCTCTTTGGGAAGCAGAAACTGGCCAAAGTGCTGTATTTAAACTAAAGGTGAAGAAACATGCTTGACTGCTCTAGACCAAAGAGCAAAGGTATTTTCTTCTACCTTATGGCCATTGCTATCTTGCTGTCCATTCCTCAGCCAGGTATAGACAATAGCTACGACATCCCCTTGCCTTGGTGAGGTCTCAGGGCACACCCAAGCCCAGTCTTTGGAGGTTTGGAAGAGTTCCTATCCCACTAAGCAAAGGGGAAACCAGAAAGTAGGGGTGGTTCCAGAAAAGAGAACACAAAAGGACCTCTGTCTCCCATACCACCCTTGAGACCTCAACACAAATACCCACCCCACCAAAGAAGCAAAGACACCTGTGTGACCTCCCCCACAATAAGTATTCAGGTCTGAGCCCAGTGGCAGAGGAGCTGAAGGACTTTCTGAGCCTGCTGCTAACGAGATCATTAAGACAAACACAGCGATTAGGTGAAGGTTTCCAGTCAGAAGGATGAGGTGGGGTTTTAATTAAGGCAATTAAACTCAGCTGGAAAGACTCTTTGCAAAGGCATTTCAAGTCTCTAGGAAGGTGCTGTGCTTACAAGCTGGGTTTAAAGGTGGTACTACTGATAGAACATGAGAGACCTGCTGTCTGTGGGGCCTGCTGGACTTGAGCTATCAATGCTGCTGGTACCTTGCTTGAGAAGCCTGATGCTACATAGGAGAGGTAGGTGATGCTTTGCTGTTGGCAGTGTCAAGGATGAGTTTGTGCTGAAGTGTGTCCATTATGGAGAGGATGCTGCTATCTCAGCTCAGGGGAGTTTTTAGAGTGTCAGCATTTCCTTCTCTCCAAAACAGGACAAAGATGTTTAGCTTCAGAAATGTTCCCAGGTCAGTAATTTGGGGGGGTGGCCAGTATCTGTGTCAGGTCAGCTGGCATTTTGTGTTTGTAACTGAGTGATTTGGGTTTGTTGGTTTTTTTGTTTGTTTGTTTGGTGTTTTTGGTTGGGTTTCTTTTTGTTGTTGCTGTTCTTAAACCCTTTTAGTGCAATGATCTACAATTTCTATATGAAAAGCCATTGCAGCTTGAAATTGGGAGCTTAGCACTTTGACACTGTCACATTCAGGACAATTCAAAACTTTTATGATTTGTAGGAAATGGGTCAGAATGGGCCCTAGCCTGCAAGAAGATGGGATTTTGACAAATAGGTGCCTCACTCTACAAGTCCCCATGCAAAATTTCTAATTAGCTCTGCTTGTGTCCACTCTTCTTCTTTTTTCTTTTTTTTTTATCCTTTATCTGACTAAAAGCCATTTCCAAACCTATCGCCCCTTGTTAGAGACCCGTCCTTTACTTCCTTTGTAATGGCTTTGCTGAGTACTGGGGGTCTGCAGTAAGGACACCTCATTGTTTCCTTATCTTCTGCAAGAAAGACAGAGCAGATCAATGTGACTTACACTTCACCCTTTCCCATTCAGTGCTGCCTCTCATTTTGTTCTGCTTTTAATATCATCTTTATTGCAAGTCTGTTCTAATGCTGCCTGTTTATTTATGGCTATTACAGAGACGATGCTTTAATTGTCGGATCAGCGCCTCCAGTCCATCAGCAAAGGAGCAGGCAGCTCTTTATAAACATCATTTTTTATTTAGCTATGCCACATGCACACACAACACGCACAATTAGGAACAACAATGGTGTTATTCCTGACGAACCCTTGTGCAGTGCTTTGTAATCTTACCCCGGCTTGAAAAGGACAGCCTTTGAGCCTGTTTACTGTTCTTTCTGCACTAAGCATTTTGCCTTGTAGATCTGGAAAAAGGAAATTTAATTAGAGTAGTATTCAGGATGGTTTTTATATATATTTTCTACCAATTAGCATTTCATTAAGGCAGCTAAATTGCATTTGCCAGAGACAGACACAACCCATTGCAGAGTATTATTTTAAGATCTCATTTCTTTTTTCTCATCTTGCAAGCTGAAAATGAAATCAGGTAGTGATTGATTAATTATTAATTCATTACTAGTGATTGGGTTAGGTTGGAGCTGGTCAGGACTGTGAGGGAGAGAGAAAGGAAAGTGCTAAGACACAGTCTTGGTTTATTTCTTTGGACAACTTTGCAGGAGCTACTTTAGGTGGACAGACTCATCCTAAAGCCAAGCAGAGATGCTGGGCTGCCTTGGATGCCTGGCACCGCCTGCTTATGAGTATTTCCTCATCCTAACCTCCCTGCAGTGTAGTGGTGGCAGTGGTAATGTCTCATCAGTTTCACTTCTAAGATCTTTTGGTCAAGAACCATTGTACTGCTTGGTTAATCCCCCTTTTCCTCATGATGCAGCCAGTCAGTAGGATGGATGGTTGCTCTGCTGCTCTTTCTGGAGTGCTGATAAAACAGGGACCCATGCCCACGTGTGGCATGTTCCTGCTGGCTGACACCAGCTGTCCAAACTGCACCTCTGCCTTGCTCTAGAATAGGGTTAAGCTCTGCCTTCTCTTTCATTTCTGCTTGCTCTGAAGGCTCCTCTCCATCTGTTTGCAGCATGGTTTTGTCTCTCTTCATTGCTCTCAAGGTCACCATTGATCACATTGAGTACTTCACTGCTGCAGCCTTGGATGGGCAGAAAGAGAAATTGATTGCAGTCAATTCAGCAGCAGATTGAACTGTATTGACTTGTCCCCTATTTGTGCAGACGTGGAGTTTTGCTACCTTTTAATTACCACAGCTATCCCTTCTCAGCATCAATGGAACGGTTGGGTGTGTGCATGGGAGTGTGGAGGGGATCATATGGCCTTGAGGCAACTCTCTGGTGCTGTGTAGGGATTTCTTTTTTTTTTTTTTTTTTTTTTTTTTTTTTTTTTTTTTTTTTTGGGCGCGTGGGACAACCAAGGTTGGAGGGTCTTTGTGGTTGGTGGCGCCATGGGGGGTTCCGCCGGTGTAAAGTTTGTTTTGCTTCTGGGT
>JANHGN010027298.1:176051-231144 GCA_024605025.1 Megaceryle maxima
GGTGGGGCTGGGGGCAGCTTGCGGGTGGTGGGGGGGGTTTTTTTTTTTTTTTTTTTTTTTTTTTTCTGAGCAGTCAGGACCACACAAGATAGAAGGACCTTGATGGTGGTTGGCCCATGAGGGAGTCCCAGCGTTAGAAAGTTGTTTCTACTCTGGTTACGAATACTGTTCCTAGAGGACTCTGTCACTGGGAGTGATCTGTGAAGCCAGCCAGTTTCAAGAGAGTGGCAATCTGCTGAAGAAAAGGCAGCTACGGGTGACGTAAGAGACAATGAAGAGTCTGTTCTCCAAGGTAACAACAATGACTTATTGTTGGCTTTAAAAGCCTTGTATTAACAAAGGGATTTGGAGTGGTGGTGTGTGTCCTCTGGCTTGCTAAGTAAGATTTGTGGTTTGTTTATTTTTTTTTTAACTGGACACACATGGCAAGAAAGGCAGACCTTCACCTGGTAGAAGCCACACTGTGACAAACATTTCTGCTTCCCTCTTGCTGTCTTTGAGCACACAGAGGAGGGACGTGCTGCTGCTGCTCTAACAGCTGGCTAAGCAAGTCTCCTGTTTATCAAAGTCTTTTGGCCAAATCCTGAATTCCCTTGTTGAGAAGGTAGCAGTGGGTTGTGTGGGTTTTGTGTTTGGTTTGTTTTTGTGGCCCTTGCTTACATCTAGGGATTGGGAGAGACTGGGATCTGTTCAAGTGATCCTTGTAGAAAACAACGTGTACGTGATTGATTTCCATGGAGCTGCTCAGGCTTCTCACCCTGGATTCTGCTTCTGGCTCTGTCCGTGGGTTTCCAGGCTTTGCCAGCACAGCAATGCCTCGCTGTCGTGGGAAGTGCAGTTGGCCTTTTTGAAAGGTGCAGGATTGGCAGCTTTAGAAAACTGAAATCCTCTGTTCATCTACTGAATTGATGCCAGTAGTACCAGCACTAGGAGTGAGAGAAGAGCAGTGATTCCAGCAGGGCTGGTGAATAACAGCTTTTTTAGCAAATTGCAAAGTAAACAAACAAACCCCCAGAACAACAACAATAAATCAGAACAACAAAATGACTTCCATTAGGGTTTGAGAAAATAGTGCACTTTGATTTTTTTTTTTATTAACCATTAAAACTGTTCTAAGACAGATGACATCATTGAAGGAAATTTCAGACAAAAAGAACTTTCAAACTAGACCTTAAATCAAAATTTCAAAGGCAAGTGGGGAAAAAGTTATATTTTTCCACCCCTTGCTTCCTTTCCTCCCATTCCCTCTTCCTACAGAGAGATGAGAAATTTTGTGCAGTGTTCTGATGTGACCAAAAGCACCGTTTTAGCCTCCTCCCTGGATCTCATGTCCAACACGCTTCTCCAGGACCACTTAAGCCTTAGCCTGACCCTGTTTGTAAGGGATTCTAACCCCAGGCTGGGGTTGTGCACTACGTGTCCAGGTGCTGAAAGCTGGGCAAAGACATTTCATTTTAAATCCATTATTAAAACACCACCAAGTGGTCACAAACACAGGCCACAGGTTCCCTTAGAACCCAGACTGATGGCCTGTAGGACTCTTTCCTAGATCTCCCCATATAACATGGGGTGTCTTTCTTCGATTGACTGGATAGGTAATGGTGTAGGGATCCTGACTTAGTAGGCTCAGATAAGGAAGTGGGATTCACCTTTGCAGTGACCTGCCAAGGATACTAATCCTTTATTTTAATCTTGCAGCAGGCACGTGTGCTGAGAGGAGATGCTCAATATGTATATGCATGGCTATAGTTTTAATGCCTGCTTTCCAAAAGGTCTTTGTATGGAAGCCATCCCTTGTCTTAACAAAAATCCCAAACCCTCTGGACAAAATAGAATGGACTCAGCCTTAGACTCCAATTTCTGTGGTAGAGAGATGGGGTTATTAAAATTAGCAGACCAAGGGTATCTATTGACTGTTGCAGTCTACCCTGAAAGCCAACACAGAGCTGCTTTATAACATACAGCTCATTCTCCTGCCCTTTAGAAAGACTCTTCCTATTTTCTTTGCAGCATCCCCAAAAGGGGAGAAGTGAATTCCAGCAGTTTACAACTCCCAGGGAGAGAATGCACTGTGATAATCTCCCCCAGTTTCTAGCTGTTAAAATAAATTCTTCCCATGTTAGTAAGACTCCCCTGAGGCCTCAGGAGAACAGGTGCTCACTTGACCCAAGTGTCACCTCCACCTAATATATCACATCAGCCTTGGGGGGGAAAAAATGCAGCCAAAGCTTCACTCCCCACACCCACCCAGGGGAGACCTGGCTCAGCATAACCACAGATGGAGACCTGCATGTGCTTTAGAAACTGCACAGAACACTCCTCTTGAGAGAGAGATGGGATTTGCTTATTGTGCCGCTTGGCCAGCCTGTCTGCCACCATGCTCCGGTGATGAATGGCTCATTGGAAGGCTCGAAGGAGTTGTGCAAAGTTCCTGTTTGTCCATTGCAATTTTTGAGGTGAGGCACGTGTACTTAATGTCCTTCTACCAGGTGGCCATCTGCTGACTTTTTGAAGAAGGCCTCTAGATTCTTAGGGCTTTACATTGCATAGCTGGAACTGCTGCTCGTGGTCATGGAGATGAACAGCTTCCTCTGATTTTGGTGAATGAACGTTTTCTTGTCCAGCTCTCTCAGAAGCAGAAGGAAGTAAAACAAAAGCTTGCTTCAGGGAGTATGTTCCTTCCTTCTGTAAAAAGTCTAAGGTCATCTAGTAACAACAACTCTTCTGTTCTCTCTCTCACAGCAACCTTAAGGTGAAAAGTGTCACTTGAAGTAGCTGAATGATGATGCAGCCAGAAAAAGGGAAATCCAGGCCTAAATATATGATTATATAGGTGTGGAGACAATATTATGATGAAAGCAATGGGGCATGTCCTCTGCACACATGGTTCTGGCTGCCATTTCAGCATTGGTTTCTGGCAGTGGGATTAAAAAAAATAGTAAATCCTACCTCTTCTGAGGAACTTGTTTGGGACAGATGCTATAAAAACAAGTTAGAGGAGATTGCCCATTAATCAACAGGAGATGTAGAAGAAAGAGATGTCATTTTATCTGAATAACATAAAGACCCACATAACATCATTACAACAGTTACCCCACAGCCACAGCAGCCAGGTTATGCAATGCTGGGCTTAAAACATAGTTTATATTCTGATCTTGTTCACTACAACTCAAACTCAAGGAGCAGACATACTTAGGCTCTCATTTTTGTCCATATCTAATTATGTGTACTAATTATTTAGCAGGTTATTAATTATTTTGCTAATTATTTAGAGACTATATGTGACTGGTCATTTGAAATGATGTACAACATGGGTTGATTTCACACTTCACGCCGTGTTTATGCCAAAGTCAAAAAGGTTTATATTTTTTCATGATTAGAGAGCAATGCAGAGAGGTGATTCTGAAATAGTTGTTTAACACAAAGTTCCTGGGAGCCTCAGCTGGAATTTCTAAGTAGCCAGCATTCTTTGTGTTCACTTGACCGTTCAGCTTCTTGTAGCCTACATGTTTTCCTGAATGCAGAGTTGCATGAGGACTTGTGGCTAGGAGCCACCATCTGATATGGAAATAGGTGCAACAGGACCTTATGACTTAAGTGACCAGTTGCTGCATTTCTGAGCATCTATTTAAAGAGAACTCTGGGTTGTGATACTAATGGCCTTTCAAAACAAAGATGCTTCAGAAAATTAATCTGTTCATGGCACACTCTGTCAGCAAAAGACTTTATATATGGCTTGTAAATTCTTCACTAAGCTCTAAGAATAACAAACTGCTTGCAGGAAAAAAAAAACAACTAGGGATATTCACATAGAAACATGAGTAAATAGGATTCACTGCATTTATTTGGGGAGAAATGGTGAGCAAATGGAAGCAGATGAGAAATATGCTGATGCTTTCAAAAGACTTCATTTTTTCTGAGTGGCTGTTAGGAACTTACTGCCTCACTTCCCATGTCTTGGCTAATACTGATACTCATTCACAGATGGATCTAGGTTCAGGGAAATGGGATGGGAAAAGAACAACAACAGAAAAGGGAAATAGCCTTGTGTCTGTGTCATGTCGTCTTTGTGCACACTGAGGAAATGGGGAAGAGAGGACAGACAGCTCCAGGGTATGGATGGAAAAGTCAGAGAAACTTTCCCATGACTCTCACTTCACTCCTATTACTGAGGCAAAGGAAAAACAGTTGTGGAGCTAGATGTCTGGGTGTGTGGTTTCCCTTGTAGCAGACTGCCAAACTTTTCCTGAGGTCCACCTGTAGAGCAAAATTTCCTTATTGCAGCCATCTGGAAGTCACCAGAGGGAGGCTGAGTATTGTTATTATTTATTTCTCTGTTTGCTGTAGCCAGTTAAACAAAAGCTTACTCGGTCCATAAAGAGCAATAGCCTGGGGAGTGTGGGAGGGAGAAGCATCATGAAGAGGCATTTTATCTTTGACACACGCTCCTGGGCAGAGGATTGAAGGTCAATGAGTACACATCATACTGGGCTGATTACAATGTTGACAGCCATTCACTTATATGAAATTATCAATTGATCTGTGATTGCAGAATCTAATCAACACTTAAAAAAATACAGGGGGTGGAAAAGCCAGTTGGGCCAGATTGTTCTTCTGCATCTGGCTTTGTAGGAGGGGTCTCTCCAGGAACCACGCATCTTCCTGGGATGATGGTTAATGCCATTTTCCCTTTTACAGCTTGTTGGGAGGACAACCTTTGCTATCAGATGCCTTGTTTCTTAGCTGAGAGGTCATGCTGTCCTTTTGTAGTGTTTTAATTCAAGGAGCACAAATTTGCTCACCCACTACTGAAATGATATAGAATTGTGAACGTATGAATGTTATGAAGATACTCACTTGGATTTGGCTCTGGGTGAAAGATTTGCATATCACAAAGGGAGAGTTCTCTGGCAGTCTTTAAAAGTAAGATTTCTAGATTTCAGCAATTACGTATCAACAGAAAGTAGTGCAAAGTCTGTATCATGACAGCAATTCTTAAAGCACCTTCAATGAACTTTACAGAAAGGGAACCACCATGTCCGAAAGGGGACAACCCTTGGGAATGCTCAGCAGTGTTTGCTGGAGCCTGAGAATGGAGTCAGGAAGGAGGATGGAATGTTTGATAAGGAAAATCTGAGAATTTCTATTATTTATTAAGTGATGAAAAGTGAGGTTTATCAAAAGGCATCCTGATGAAGTATGGAATAAAAGGACTACATTGGGAGTGTACACTGATAAAATTTTAACCAGCTTACTATAAATCTCATAATATCAATTACTTTCTGAAAGACACAGTTGCAGGTGTCATCATTTGGATAGTTCATCTTTTAGCTGCTTAATTATTTTTTGTTTTCAGTTTTCATAGCAGAAAAATCAGAATACCTTTTGTTAGCATTCTGAAGGATCAGAAAATAGAAGTAAAAATATCATTTTCTGTTTAAGTTACTACTTCTGTCTAGCAAGTACCTCACAATGATCACAAAGACAAATGTTGTTGTTGTTGTGTTGTTTTGTTTTTTTAAATGCTTGAACTTATCAGTACTGAGCAATATGGAACTGGTGTCAATGTGTGGATTTTTCTCCTGGAGCTTTCCCTTCTGAAGGCTGAACAGATCTGCTGTATCACCATTCTTTTTCTAGCAGGATAGAGTATTTTCTAGCCATCTGTAGTATTTTCTGTTCTAAGTACACAGCGTTTCCATTTCAACATCTTTGCTCTGTCACTGGAAGTGCAGTGGCCAGAGAAATTATGTGGAAGTTGAGATCCAGCATTAACCAACCATTAATTAAAATAATAATGGCAAAAATGTTACTTCTACACTTGTGTAAGCATTCTTGCACACCTTAGCCTTCCAAAGCTGGTAAGCTTGACAAGATCCAGTACGCCAGGTGGGGTGATATTGATGTTTTCCCTGCTCTGACTAACCTTCAAAAGGCAGAAAGAACATCCATTTAGAAGCCTTAGGAACATTCCCCTTGTTTTATGTAGCAACTGATGAAATTACTCCAGTGAAAAAAATAAGGAAAAAATTGCCATTAGCTGCAATATGAGAGCAATTCAGAATTCTTGCAAAGATCAGGGCTCTGCTGTACTAGGGGATGCTCAGACACATAAGTAGAGACATACTTAGTCTGAGGACCTTCATGTCTGAATAGCTAGAGTTTTTGGAATCCAGAATATTCTAAAATACAAGAGTCTGTTCTCAAAGGTAACAGTAATGACTTAAGAATACAGAGCTTTTAAAGTCACCAATAACAAAGGGATTTGAGGTGATGGAATGTGCCCTCTGTTTTGCTAAGATCTGAGGTGGGTTGGGGTGGGGGTTCTACTAGTGAAAGGAGGTATGAGTAGACTTCCTTCCCCCCCTCCCCCAGTGAAGGAAAGAATTCTTGTCTAATCAAAATTAAGCAAATAGACAAAGCATTGATGTTATGGAGCTTTGGTAAGCTGAAGCTCTGTATATATGGAGCTTATGATGTCACCCCGAACCATAATAAAAGCCCTTCTACAGAATAGACAAGAAAAAAAGGGGAGAAAGGAGTATTTGCCAATCACTTGCTCTGCAAAAGTGAAGGTAACTTTTCAGAGTCATGCTGGGGGTTGCTCAAGCAGCGGAGTTGTAATGATTAAAAGGGGTACCTGTGTTCAGACACCCACCAGAGAGGTTCTCCACCTTCACAACCTGGTTTCTAATCCTCTCTGGTACCCTACAACCAGTTGGTAGAAAATAGCTGTATCAGTTCAGTCCCACTGCTTTATTTTCAAGACCAAGGATCTCAGAAGGCAGCAAAGAAACTGGAAAGGTTATACCCTGCCCTCTCCTGATCTGACGGAGTTTGGTCTAGCAACCAAATGTATTTACACTCTTCTTTTAAAATGCTTTACAATTTAATAAAATGGAAAAATCAAATTGCAAGGGAACAAAGTGATTTTCATAAACATTGTTGTGGGCTAAGGGGTCCTTTGGATAATAGCACTTTTATCTCTGTTTTTGAATCTTCAGGCTGCCCTAAACATGTGTAATAACAGTTAGTCATTCACAACATGCACATTCTTGCAGAATTACTGTATTAAAGAACTCTGTTAAACTGGTGGGGACCAAATGTATATCATCTTTTATTATCCCTGCAAACAAGAGAAAAGCTGATTGGTAGAAGCTGGCCTTGCTGCTATGGATAGATAAGATCTAAGCCTGTGGAGGTCAGCTCAGACTACATAATTTCTACTCAAAGGCATTGTCTTATGATCACACAAAACTGCAGGTGGAGGGATGGAAATAAATGGTGAGCTACAGTAGTGGAAGGTTGTTTGGTTTGTTTGCTTTTAAATAGCAGTGATTAATACTTATAGACTACAGTCAAACGGGAGAGCCACAGGGATGAGGTTTCCCTCTTAATCAGAATATATTAAAACAAAACCTCAGTCAACAGTCTGTGCACAACCTGTACTGTTACAAAGGTCAGGCTTTGTCTAGAACTGAAATGATTTTTTTTTATCATCACAGCTGAGTCATGGAACTGGAGAGCACTGAGTGAGCTGGTGATGATGGGGTAGGAGGATTGTCCTCAGAGTCCTCCTTTGCCTTGACCTGTCTCATGTTACTTGTATAATAAGTTGCCTGCAAGGGAAGGGACTAGGACTGTAGATATGGGTGTGCTCCAGAAGCAAAACGTGATCATTCTGCAATGCCAGCTCCTGCCTGGAGTTTACAAAGTGAAGATGGACAGAAATCACACTGCAGTCCCCCTGTCCACGTTGCCATTTGTGTGACAAAGAGCTTAGGGACTGAGATGATTTCCTGCCCCCACCCCCCCCCCTACCTGCTATCCCTATCTTCAGTATCTCTTGGTAGGACAGAGGGGATGAGAGGAATGAGAAACGCATAAGGCTGGTCCACAATGTCCTTTCCTACAAACTCTGCTTCGAGGAGTATTCTGCTCAGTACCCAGGCAAAGACCTCAGGAACACCATGTGAGGACTGAGTAAGGCTTAAGTCAGAGTGCCAGACACTGACCTCCTGGACTCATCTGCACATTGCATGGCATCAGACTGAATGTTTCTCTCTCTTTGCTTTTACTGTAAGTAAAATCCTGTGACTGAGAAGTTTTGTTAAAAGAAAAACCTTTTTTTCCCTGCAAAGTTTGGTGTCAAAAGACAGACATTTCTGAATGAAAAGCCATCAGGGAATGTGTATTGGTTTTTATTCTGTAGATATTGGTTGGTTTGTATGTTTATAACAAGTGCTGAGAAGGAATGTTTTGTCTCCTGTGAATATGGCCTGTTTGGGGAATGCATGTTTTTGATGGATTACTCTGAGCCCTCTGTTATTAGAGATCTTTCCCCATTTGGACTCCGAGGGGTGGAAAAGTTTATCCTTAATAGCAGGAAGCAGATATATCATCGTGTGGTGGAAATATTTCCCTCCATGTTGTGAACGATTTGGTAAAATTTTGGTGGAGAACAATTTATTTTTTTTTTTTTTTCCCTTTTCCCTTAAATTGTAAACCCTTGGCTAAAAGGGGACCCTCAAAAGAAACACTGGCAGAGCTGGGGTGGTGAAAATGGGAACAACCCATCCAAGGCTTCTAGACTTCCTTTGTACACAAAGCCACATTAGTTAAATCTTTGTTTGATTCTGATGATATGAAGTCATGGGTTTTGAAGTACTGTGGACTGAAAGCTTCCATTAGGAGAAGATTGATCCAGGGATTAGGAAACAGGCTTTTGGAAGTTAAACAAACCTTTGGAAGTTAAATTTGCTGTCTGGACACATCTTTTCTATGTTACTTTACAGCTAGGTCCCCTCAGTCTGTCAGGTTCTCATCTATAAAAATGATAAGAATATTTCCCTCTTATCCTGAATGTGTTATGGAATGAATCTAGAAGATTGAGGCTTTCTGTCTCCCTGTGTGCACACGTACCTACACTCCCTCTTCCCTTTCTGCAGAGACGTTACTTCATTCTTACAGCAAATTCACATCTTCTAAGAGGCAGAAGTGTTGGCTTGCCCCTGAACCTTCTTTTCTCTTTGCTGTGCAAAATAACATTCTAAAGATAACCCAAAATTCTGCAACCAGACATCAATTTCACAGTGCTCTCTTTAGCTGAGGCACATCTCTGTTGAATGCAGCTGTCAATAAGCTCATCAAAAGAGGAGTTTGTCTGTCCACTAAGATCTGAATCAAGTGGTACATAGTATAACAGTGTGGGTCAAAAACCATTAACCTTATCTTATAGCTTTATGAATATTTGAACATATGTATTATATATAGTTATGCATTAATAATTGTCAACTATATTATTCGAGTCTGAAGCGCAACAATATATTTTGCTCTCAGCTTAGATACTATTTTTCCTCTTCTATTAGTCTGTAACAAGGTGATGTTTCTTTCTTTGTGGAAAACACAAAGCCTGAGATTACAGGACTGGGCTGGGAGAGCTGAAATCTATTCCAGTGATCCATGGGGCAGTTCTGATTAATGCTTTGATAGTTCTTGCTTGAGTTTCCCAAAGTGCAGAAATAATATAGACAGTGTCTCATTAGAGTGAAGCTAAATTTATGTTTAAGTACCTTCAGAATAGAGGTGTTTGGAGCTATACAATGCAGCTAAGTGTGCATCTGTGCACAGTCTGACATACGCTACCCCTTCTCAGGAAAAGAGTCTGTAACAGAATGCTTTGCTCACTCAAGAGGATTTGAATCTACTCACCTTCAGCATCAGGGTCAGAACAACCCCATGTGTTCTTCTAAAAGTTCAGGGAGTATCTCACCCTGCCACCCAAGGAAACCTCAGGGTGCTGGGGATATACAGGCAGGATGACACCATATTTGGGATCATCTTCTACACAATTTTTCACCTACCATTTCATTGGTGAGTGCACCAACTGGGTTTTTTGCATATGGGTCTGATTAGAAACCCACCTGAAGTCAGTAAGAGTCTTCTCTTTCAGCAAGCAGAATTTGAATGTGATAGTTTAGAAGACTGCTTATACCTCACTGGGATGAAAGGCACTGTACTGAAATGTAACACAAAGTGCTGCCTTCCACATGTTCCTATTCACGTGAATTCAGGTACATCCACCTACTTCAGTACACTGAAATGAATATCCACTATAAGAATAAAGCTTATCAAAGCCTAAACACAGCACAATCAGCCTTCTATGTAGATGCAAAACGTTCCTGAGAAGCAGCAAACGGAATTAAACTCAAGAGGGGAAGACAGAGACTCATTAAAGAGAGTTATAACAAATCAGTTATCAGTCGTTTAAAGAATAAACTTGTTAGAATAAACCTGTTAAATAAATCCTCAGCAAAGCTAATTAGGTCGGTGTTACACTGGCACAATGTCTCCCTTCTTCCATAGAAGACTTAATGATAGCATAAGCCTGTTAGAGGAATACACTAAGTATACAATAAGCCAGCTATTTAAAGGATACCTCAGTGAGTTCATCCTCTAAATCTGACCTACCTCCAGATTGTCACTGTTGAGAAATATCTCCTAGGCTCTAAATGCCTATTAAAAACTGAGGCCCGTGTGCCTTATTTGTGAGAGACATCCATGGATGCTCCCTTTTTCTAAACAAATGGACTGGTGATGGCTGTGGAAGGACTACATGATTGAGGGGTTTTTGTTTGCCTTTCTCCCTGTGTTGTACTCAAGGTGCAGATTAACCAACTGAACCTATTCTCAGAGCTTTAATGACAATATTGATCGACTATTGGTGAAGCAGCAAGGAAAGAAAGAATAAAAATAATTACTTCGCCCCTATATAGTGATTTTTGTCAGTGCGTGTGTAAAGACAGATGATTTGGAGATTAAAGATATTTAACTGAGGCTTGGTGTATCTGCACTTGGCCCAGTTCTGCCTCTGGTTTTGTGTAAAGCATCCTCTTTCTACATCCCTCTCGTGAACAACAGGATGACTACTGTTTCCTTTCGATTTCACCTGTTGTGATACTGAAGGCTGTGAGGCAAGCCTTGTAACTTCCCTCAGGATGATCTATTTACAAAGCCAAATAAGGCTTTGGTAGAGTGTCTTAACATTCCTGTGATGGCTTAGTCTTGCTAGTGTAGGTGACCTCACGAGCAGAGATGTAGATGCAAACCATAATGTTCTCAGTACTAACATTTTCCACAAATACCTTAATATATTGTTACCATCATGCCTTTGTGCTGCTGTATAGACAAAAAAAGCTGGGTGGATAACTGCATTTAGCTCAGTTCTGGCTTCTAGGTGGAAGTTATACAAACAGCAATAATTCTGACAAGGTGAGAGCATTAGATTGGTATATTATTGTTTGTATCACATAGATGGAAGCAGAAACAAAGTAGTGATCCCCTTGAGATTATGTGGCCATCCAGCAGCAGAGACAAAAAAAGAATCCAGGTGTCCGAGTTGGTCCTGCACATTTTATGCAATAGATCACTCCCTCCAGAGGTGAACTGGGTGATTTTCCTCAAGAAACATGGGAATAGTTAAATGCTGACTGGCTTGGAGGGAAATGATCTAAAACTAGCAGGGAAAGAAATGTTTTGTTCTGGAGAAAGTGTCACACGTGAAAGAAAACTTAAAACCAAGAATTGAACACTACATAAAAAAACCACTTGACAGCAACAGCCCTTTAAGTTGCCTTGAATGTCTGTGTGCAGAATTCATTGCTGGCAACCAAAAATACAGCTTTGGCTCTAAAGACTGAACCTAGGGTATGCATTAGGCACTGGGACACGGGGGATGACAATGCTCCAGGGGAGAGATCTGTGCTGGTTCAGGGCAGCCATGGACAAATGGATACCAAGAGGTGAAAAGATAGGAAAAAAGAACCTTCGGGATCCCCTAGACTGAATTTCTGCCTAATATTCAACCCACTCCTGAAAAAATGCAGAGAATTAAGTGTTTAGTATGGAAAGCTGGAACATGCTGGTACCACAGCATGTCTGAACAGCAGGAGGTGAAGAAGCATGTAGGCAAAGTTCATTGTTAGTAATATTACCATTAGCAGGAAAGGTAGCAGCTGAGTTCAGGACTGCTCGGGGAGAGGTGTGCATGCACAGAGTAAGTAGCAATCTTTGCTTTGGGAAGCATCCAAATAAAATAAACAAGATGGATTTTTTTTTTTTTTTTTTATACACACTCTTTAACATGCTGCTTGGGAAACTGTGGCATAAAAGCTACATCTAAATAGTCTGGCAGCTGTGACTCACATTATGTACTAAGATCTTGGTCCTCGACATCTGGATAGGGTTCACTATGGCTTGTTCTTAGTTTATTTGACTGTGTTTCTAGAAACAGATTACTGAATATTTTGATTTGTCTTTCCTGCTCTGACCACTAACCAGAATAGCCTGAGAGGCTGTGTTTATGCAGAGAGTTTTTGTAATGCACTCGGGCATATGCTTTTCAACATAGTTCCTGAAAATTGATCACATCCATTTTTTTCTTAACAAGATGAAAAGTCACTATTGTCTGTGCAAAATAACATCGCTCAAGGCTTGCGGTTACTGTATGGTAACAATAACTCTACTTCTCAGGGTGCTGGTATGCACTAGATATCAACCTTGTGACTCACTGCATACCTGAGGCGAAGTGCAGTTATCTCAGAGTAGCAGAATGCTCTAAACCATGTCATTCCTTAGTGATTCAAATTCAGATTTTCTCCTAAATAAATAATAGATGATACTCAGCGGGGGGAGGGGGGGGGGAAAGGAAAAAAAAACACCTACTTCTTCCTCCTCTCCCTATATTCAGTACTTGATAGGTACATTGGTTTGTCCAAAGATAAGGGTGATACTCCATTCTGACCTAGACTACTGTTGATGAAAAGTGCAGTTTGGTTTCATGAATCTGTTGTAAGGTGCTGGATTCTCTACCCTGGTGATCTGGATCATCAGACTCTAGAAAATGTAATTTACCCCCTTTGTTGTGTGGCAGATAGCCAGGTGGCTTCGTCATGATTTATAATCCACAGATAAAAAGACAAACCATCCTTTCCAGAAGCTGAAAAAAACTTGCCCATTCAATTACAGTATACCAGCATCAGTTTAACAGTCATGCAGTTGGATGTGTGTACATGTTGGAGGCTGATTATATGCTGTGGGTGGGACTATTCTGTACCAACATCCAATCGTATAACTTTAGCACAGCCCTGCTAGATGTGCATTGGCTTCTCTTGGATAATCAGAAAAAAAGCACTGACCCTCCAACTCTTACTGACATGCTTCAGAATTAGCTTAGGCTATGGATGGCAGTAGCTGTCCACTCCCTCCAGCAACCCCTGTTAATCAAGCTAAGAGATCTTTTCCTCCTGCTTACTTCATAAACATCAGGAGATATCAGTGCCTCTCCCTTTGCCATCTCCTTTACAATGAACAATTCTGGGGCTCTGGGAGGTATGAGAAAGATGCAAGAACATATATATGTTGGAGTGAGGAATAAGGGAAAAAAGCCCAGTTGAACATTCCAGTCCCTGCATTTGACTACATGCAGTTTTCATCTACCAACTTTCTTTTGAGTGGTCTGAAGTGCTGAGTGATTGTGGATAGAGGCAGAGTGAGTCTTGAAGCCTTCTGTGCAGTGTATGGTTCATGATGGGTTGGGAGTTACGAGTAGATCCCTTTTGAAAGCCTTTGTCCAAGTTCAGAAGGAAACTAAGCTGCAGGTGATGAATACTGATGACTTGTACTTGGTACCAGACAATAGTAACAATAGTGAATATGAAAGACTATTAATAAAGAGGATGGATTTGTGACTAAGATGGGAAAATCAGCAGATATGGGTTCATTTGCTTGCTTTTCCATGCATCACAGCAAGCTTGAGAGGGAAGTATTCAACTCCTCTAGCTTAATTTCTTTAAAATTTAGGAATTTGGTGTAAACTGATGGTTTGGTTCCCTTTAAAGTCAACACAGAGAGTGATAATTTCAGAAGAAAATTAATCCCATGTCAAAAATAGCATCTAAGATAACAGGAAGATTACACTGATGGAGTTTAAGTTACCCCTTTCTGTTAACTGGAGAGAATATTTAGACAAATACCCGATGCCAAATTCTTGGCCTGTTCTGATTTTACATGAATTCAATGGATCAAATTGTTAATTTTACACCAGTTAGCCTTGGCCAGGAACCTTCATATCAGTGACAGCTGGGAAACAATCAGTTCTCACTGTTCCTTCTGCCTACTACCTTTTCCTAGAACTGACTTTATAGTGATCACTGTCTTATTTTAATCTTCAATGAGAGACAAACGACTATTATTTTTTTTCTTCATCTGCTTCCTAACCAAGATTGGTTGGAAAAGTACTAAAAAAGATAATCAGCAAGCCAGATCTCAGGAGATTGACAATCTCATTCTGCAACCTCCAGAAGCTCACAGTGCTCAGAACAAGTATCCTGAATGGTGAGAGCCTAGGACAGCTGAAGTTCAATTTTGAAGCTCTGGTATTTCTTCCTTTGTTACCTTGATGCTGGAAAGGGATTTATCTCAAAAGATAAATTTGTGATATTTAATTTAGGAGCAGTGCAAAGATGGAGAAGCACCTACTTGGAAAGTTTAGTGAGTTCAGAGTCTTTCAGGCTTCTGCATTGAGGATGATTCAGTTTAATGCAGGGGAACACACCCACTCACGTTTTAAGGGATACCAATAGCAAATGAATATGGTTGGTGCTTGAGAGTTGGATATCTCTGCAGCCAGCAGAAAGCACAGTCTAAATAAGATCACTACTTACTGTGATACTGTTTGCAAAGGAGAAAGAGGAAATACATTTCACAAGAGACTGGGAGGGCACCAGAATATCAATACAATGCTCACAAAGCAAGTTCAATCCATTTTTATCCTGTAATCAACAATGAAGCCTGCAAAACCTTGACAAGAATAGATTTTGCATCCTCAAGAAGGGCAATACAACAGGATATGTGGAAAGAAAAAGTTTGCCAGTAGCATGAGAAGAAGTCAGAGGAGGCCCTGATTATTTTCACCAGCTCATGGGACCCTGAAGTGAGTTTTTGCTGTAGAATCACAGACAGAAGTATTCACCATATGCAGTTGGCACATACAAGTCCTTCTGCACTAGATAAATGGCACTTTGTGCTGGCCTGTCTGGGACAGAGTTAATTTCTTTTGTAGCATCTCATGTGGTTCTGTGTTCTTGATTTGTGAGCAAACCAATGCTGTTAACAGGCTGCTGTTTTAGCTGTTGCTGAACAGTGTTTGCAGAGCAGCAAGGTCTTCTCTGTTTCTGACTCTGCTCCCCCAGTACCTAGACTGGGGGGGTGGGGGGTGCAAGAGGTTGCATGGGGACACAACCAGGTAGGTGACCTGAGCTAACCAAAGAGATATTCCATGGCATATAACATCCTGCTTGACAATAAAAAGGAGAAAAAAAACAACCAACCAACCAAAAAAAACCCCAAACACAACAGGTTGATTTTAGTTGGGTTAGCCATCTTTTGCTTGGGAACCAGGCAGGTATTGGTCTGTCTGTGGGAGGTGGTGAATGATTGCCTTTGCATCGCTTGTTTTGTCTTGTCTTCTTTTTCTCATCTTACTTCTCCTTCAGTTATTAACAATTTTTCTCTTGACCTCTAAGTTTTGTGGCTTTTACGCATCCTTTCTCCTTCCTTCATCCCACTGGAGTCCTAGTGCTTGCAAAGGGGATACTCTGGTTTTTACACCATGGGTGTTTTGCTGTTCTCCTTCATATTGTCTCTCGATTGACTAGTTTCTGTTTTCTTTATGGGAATATTATAATTTAAAACCAATTCTAGACATTATTTTTAAGACAACTGCTGGAAAAAGGGGAAAAAAAGTGAGGATTGGACATGCTAAAATTGTTAACAGCTCAAAACAATCCTTACTGGAAGATAAAATAAAAATTCTTGTTTAATGGAGCTTTGCTGATTTGGGGTAAAGATCCCGGCTTTCTTCATTGCACGGAGAAGGTGAGTTGAAATATCCAAGAATAAAAAAAAAGAGATCACTGAAAAGAGAAAGCTACTGAAGTGAAATAATTTTGGTTTTGGAAATGGCATCCAGAAACCTTATCTTTGACACATAAGAACAGACACATAGCTAAATATGCTGTAACCTGCTTAGGTTTCCAAAGCAGCAAATTAAACCAGTGGACTATGCAGTGAGTGTCCATTCAGATGAGCAAAGCTCATTGAACACAACAATACTGTAAGAGAACATGTTGAATACTCAATGCACCAAATAATCCTTTCTTGATCAAAGACAGTAAAAGCTTTTGGGAAAGAGGCAGCAATAGTGTGTGTATGAGGGGGGGGAAGAAAACATTTTGGGACAGGAAAATGATGAGCAAAACTACTCTCTTTGCTTTATGTTCTCATCTTATATGATATTGATAGTGGTTCTTACTTTCAGGCAGGACACTGGTGCCAAGAGTTTGTTGACTCTTGAAGAACTGTTAATTTATAGCAAATATTTGAGTTGTCCTTTAGGTCTGTGAGACTTGGGTGCCTGAAAAGTATCATCTCACCTGTTTTCTCTCACTCCCCCTTCACAGGAATATGAAATATTGGGCTGGGTAGTACCAGATTCTGACAGACCCAATTGTACAAGAGCCATCTCAGGTGTAGTGAGGAAGACACCCAGAATTGTTGCATTAGTTGAATTGGTAAATCCTGAGTGATTACAGCACTTGTTCATGGAGCCTTTGCTTTAATTTCAAATAAACTTATGTAGGGCTTCTGCCCTTCCATTCTCCTAAGTGCCAAGAGCACCCATGAAAGAACACACTAGTGATAACACCAAACAGCATTTATTTGTTTAACAAAAAAATAAAATGTCAAGTGCTTTGCACTTGTTTATATGTTCTGTATAAGGCCTGATCTTTCTAACTTCCCTGCCACAATCTAAGCCATTCCTCTCTGGCCTTGCACCAGGGGAATCTGTGAGAATCACTTCAACCTTTTATTTGAGCCAATGTGACAGACTCAAGGGTGGGTTACCAGGAAGTGTGCTTTGTGGATGAACAGTCACTTGGAAAAAAGTAAAACTCTGAAGCTTAGGGTGCACTGTAACTGAGATAAGCTAAGCTTCATTCCTATCAAAACAGCCTCGAGTTTAACCAAACTACTTCTAATTCTGCTTAGGAAAGATTTGCTGAAGATTTAGCTTAAGACAATGTTCTGTAGCCACAGGGGATGGGTGAGAGAAGGACAGTGTGTCCTTGCAGGCCAGAGAAGGAGAATGGAAGGAGGGCGTTTCCCATTGCCCTCCTTGCCCTATGTACCCTGCCCAAGGTGGCTGCAGTTTTCCCCTCCTGTCAGCACAGCAGAGCACAACTCTGAAGGGTCCCTGGCTGGAAACCTCACACAATGGCAGGAATTGTTAAATGCTCTTCCTATGCCGGGTTGCCTTTGCAGAGCTGCTGAGATTGATCTGAGTGGGTCACGTCCTTGAGGCAACCCCGTCTCCGTTCCTCATCCCAAACCTTCCCCAGTCGCAACGGTTGGACTTTTCGCCCGTCCTCCTGGTGCGGACCCAGCCGAGCAACCGGGCCGGGAGGCACCGGGAGCTCAGCCGGCTGCCCGCTGCCTCCCGGGGCGGCTCGGCTCGGCTCGGCTCGGCTCCCAGCTGCTGCCGAGCGCTGTCCGTAGAGGCGGGGCCGAGCTGGCAGAGGAGCGGGCGGGGGACAGGCAGCGGCCGACGGGGGAGCAGCGCTCGGCGCCCCGGGCCCGGTGCAGCCCCAGCCCCGCCGCTGTCCGCGGTGCTGAACCGCGCCCGCGAGCCGGGGTTTGGGGGAGTGGCTCCTTTCCACCCCAAACCTCCCCGAGGGGAGGTGGGAGTCCCCCAGTGAGGAGTCAGGCTGGGGGGACAGCCTGTTGTGTGTGTGTCCCCGCCCGGCATCAGCTCCGTGCCCGGCACGCTGTCTGGCTCTGGTGAAGAGAAAATCAAAGGCGGGGGAGGGGGGCGACAGAAAAAAAAAATAAATTAGGTGGGGGCTGCCTGGAACCGCAACCAGTCCCACTGCAGCCTCCTCCTCAAATCCGAGGGGCAGACAAGTTTAGATCCCCCCACAGCCCGTGCAGCGGCCCTTCCCGGTCTCATCCTCCCTTCCCACGGCCCAGGCTCCTTCTGGCCGGAGCTTAAGTCCCTCCTTTTTGCCTCCCCCCGGCCCCTCCTCTTCTCTAATTATGTACAAAACACTTCTTAGAATAAAATGGCCAGGCTGGGGCTCCTCCCTGCTTTCCTCTTCCCCATTCATCCTCTCCAGACCGCTCCAAGCCCCTCCCCCGGTGGCAAGCCCAGCCTCTCGCTTCCCTCCTGGAGCCCTTTTCATTTTTATTTCTAACCCCCTCTCCATTCTCCCTGCTGCCTCTGCTCCTTCCCACGATGGCTACGAACTGAGCAGCAGAAGAGAGGGGGGGGCACAGGAATAAGGAAAGGGGAAAAAAAAATCAAGGAAAAGGAAGAAGGGTGAAAAAAAGGATTTTTTTTTTTTTTTTTCCTCTGCCCTTAATGCCCGCGATCTGTATCAAGGAAGGGGATTTTCTGTCTGAGCATGAAAAGGACTGCTAGAGCCCCAGGATTTTCACGCCTGCATTATCAGCCCAGCACCCAGTATGCGAGCTGGACAGAGAAGCTCTCCCACAAGTTCCTACCGAGCCGAATAAAAGCCACGGGCGAGCAGATCTCCGCCAGAGAGGGACATTAGCATCAGGTAAGGCGAGCGCTGCGTTGCGGCTGCGGCGTTGCCCCTGCCCCGGCGCCCGCCGGGCTCCCCGTCCTGCCTCGGCCGCGTTGTGTAACGCGCCCCGCGGCTCCTCTCCGCCCCCAGACGCGCACACGTTTCCCGCTCCCTCGCACCCCCGCCCTGGGCAGCACGGAGTTACGGGGGGGTTTGGGAAGGGGGGGAGTGCTGGAGTTCTGCAGCCCGGTTAGCGATTGTGTGTGTGGTGAGCGTGAGGCCGAGATTCGCCGGTACTGGGAATAGTGGGAGCACTTGTTCCTACTGGGGAAAGACGCAGCCCCTTGGAGGATGCCCGGCAATAGGGGTTCAGCCCCCGATTCGGCGAGGCGGGGGTGAAGGTGGGTGTGGGAGGTAGCCAGGATCCATCTGTATTCCAGAGTATCGATACGTCCCGGGGTGGGGGGGGGGGGCGGGAAACGGGGGACACCGTCCCCAAGGAGATGGTGTCATCTCCGCTTAATCCACTGCTCCGTTTTCTCAAGTGACAAGCAAATCGCGGAGGTAAAGGAAAGTCTGTCGCCTTGAATCCCACACGGGGCTGATTGCCTCTAGATCTAGTGGGGACCAGGAGACAGCGTCAGAGCCGTAGAAGGGTGGCGATGGCAGGGGAGCTGCACCCCGCAGCGCCGGAGGTTGGTTTTCCTCGCCTCAGCTCTCAGTGCTGCTTCTGAGGCTGGTGTGGAGCGGAACTTTGCCTTTTTCGGTCCGTGGGGACTAGGGGGACAGAGGGCATCTCCACACCATTACATCATCCCCGTGGTCCAGCACAGCCTGGATCTAAAGACCCAGCGATGATCCAAAGAGCGCAGGGCTGTAGGTGTGTATGTTTTGGCTTTGGGGAGTCTCTCCGCGTTTATAGTCGGCAGTGGAGAAGGTAAAGACGTGTCACTTCTTAGGTGCAGTCTCCTCTTCCTGGAGAGGAATAAACAGCAGATGAAATGCTGTCAGTCTTAATGTATGAATTTAGCCTCGTGATTGACATCTGCACTAGGTAGGACAGAAGGTGCCTTCATGCTTTACTCTGGATGCTCATCTGAGTACATAATAATAATTTCTTAATGGCCATAAAGGTGCTTTCCCAGGAGTTGTAGAGAAGTATTTGGGGGATGGTGAGAGGAGGAGGTGGTGAGGAAAGAGGAGATGAGGCTTTGGTGTAAGAAATATGAAAGGATTTTTATTCCTTATAGAGGAAAAACATTGATCAGATCTGCTTATGAGTGACAGACAGACAAACCCGGACTCTCTCCCTCCCACACATGACATAGACAAGCAGTTGTGGTGTCCCTCGCATGCGTGCACACGTTAAGCACACAAAACACATGCTGTCGAACTCGCACAGTCCACCCCACGCAGCATCTTGGTCTCACTCTCACATGGATGCCAGCACCTCTTCAAGCTACACAGCTCCACAGTTCCCCCACACTGAGACTCACAGACTTGATCTACACACGAACACACCGGAATGTGTAGAAATAGCTGCACTGCTATCTCATTATGCAACTCAAACATCCAGACATTCACATGAGCACACACATGCTGTCATCTTTGCAGGTCTCAGTAGGTGGTTTGCTCCTCCAGTGTAGTCTCTTCACCCTTGTAGTTAGTTCCAGACATTGATTTGGGGTTTGTCTGACTCCAAAGCCCTTTGCGACTCAGCAGAAAAAGCTCGCTGTGTTTTGTGTGTCTACGTTTATTTTACTGCTCTTTGCATATTCCCAGGACTCAGTAATGATTTTGCTACTGGAGAGGCAGACAAGTAGCAGACAGGGGACCGGGGGAAAGTCTGGGGTCACCAGTGGCAATCCCATACCCATCATCCCCTCTCTGATCAAGAGCTCGAGTCTGTGAGTACAGGAAGTGCTCTGCTGGAGTTACATTGCTGTTTCTGCGCCTGACTCTGTATTTGAGCAAACCCACATAGGCACCTATAGGTAAACCAAACACAGTGCAAGGCTCTGCTTCAGCATTACCCTGCTTCAGTGCAAACCCCTCCCATCCTTGGAGTACAAATGCTCCCTGTGCCTTTGCAAGCCCCTTTGATCAGGAGCGGCACAGTATGTGCAGGGGGGATGATGTCACTAGTGTATTTAATCAACATCCCCCTCTGACCTTCCTCCCCTTCCCCTCTTTTCATAGGGCCTAGTGGGGACACTCCACAACCCTAAAAGTGCAGGAATATGATTGAGGCCGACTAAAGTCTCTGTTAAAACTTTGGAGAGGAGGAACATATGATAAATGGGCTTGTTATAGGTAAAAGGTGTCCCAAAAGAGATGACGGAGATTGTGTCTGTGTTCGCTCCTCACCTCCACTGTTTACTACATTGGAAGTATGTGTAAGGCTGATGCGCAACACTACGTGGGAACAGGGCTGCCAGCAGACAATAATCATTGTTGTCTGTAGAACAGAAATAGTTCAAAGCCAAATCCTTCTGTGGTTGCTCAGGCAGGAGTTCCACTGCCTGTTCCGAGTGCGTGGCTCAGGAAAGCACTGCAGAAACTGACTCCGGTCCAGAACTGGAGCATCCGTACCCATCTCCTCGCCCACCTCCAGAAATGGATGTGGATTTCTAGAGTTTATTCGGGGCTCTTTGTTGACACCGTATTTACAGTTGATGCAGACACCGTAAGAAGGCAGGAAAAATTCTTTTTTTCTTGTTTTTGGTTTGGTTTGGTTTTTTTGTTTTGTTTGGTTTTTTTTGTTTTAACTGCTAAAGAGCATAAATGAGGGTGAAGGCGCTCAAAAGCGCCCCGAGGCAGGACATTTGTAGATATGGGAGGTGGGAAAGAAACCTCCTCCCCTTTCCCCCCCCCGCACCCCCACCCAAACTCTCCGCAGGCGTGCAGCTCCGCTCCCCGCGGCACCAGCGCGGAGCAGCCTCGGCGGGGAGGGGGGGAACCGGGGGGGGGGGGCCGCTCTGCCACAGATCCCCTCGCTGGAAGAGCGCACCACTCCCCCCCCCCCGCGTCTCTCCCCCCTCCTCAGCCGCGCAATTCCACGCTCCGCTGCGCCAGCGCGGAGCCCCCTCCGCGGCGGGGCGGGAGGTGCCGCCGTGCTCCAGGAGGGGGCGCTGTGGCTCCACGCAGCGGCCGCGCGCGGCGGGCGCGGAGCGGGACGCGGAGCGGGGTGCGGAGCGGTGCGCGGTGCGGAGCGGGGTGATCGCTCGGTCTCCTCCCCCCGTCCCCTCCGCTGCCTGCCCCGGCCTCGCTGAGCTGTAGCCAAGAGCTAATAATAATCTGGGGGGCGGGAGGGGGGGGGCGGGAAATAACAACGGGGCTCTTTTCTCCAAGGAGCCCAGGTGCAGCTGAATGGGTTCGGGCCGGATCCTTCCCGGCTGCGAACCCACTGGTGCATGCGGGAGTTCTGCTGAGGATCTGGCCCGATACACGCAGGAATCTTTTACCCGGTGATGAAATGCAGCTACTTCTGGGACAGAGCCCAGCAGCTTTTCCGTGCCAGCAAATACTACAGGGGAAGTGAAAAATCACTTCATGCATTGAAAGTGCAGAGATGAACTTAGTGAGGCAGAATATAAATTACCCGGAGTTAGGTAGCTTGTGCCCTGTGGTTTGATTTACACCATCCCTCCTGCAAAAGTATCATGAGATTTTTTAACAACCATAAGGACCTTGGCCCATTTCCTTCCAGGCCATGCAGAGAGGCTTCCCAGAAGGGGAGAATGTCCCTGCACAGAGAGATCTGGATTGTAAATAGACCTACAGAGCACGGTCTGATCCTGCCATTCTTCCTCTTGCCTGGAAGATGGCTGCTGCCTGGAGCAGGATGCTGAGTGACTGAATGGTGCTGTGCTGAGTCAGGGCAAAGCATCTCCTCCCAGCTATGTGCAATACCCCAGTGTGTTTCTGAATGCCAGGGGAGGTTTCTCCCTGCTCTCTGTGCCTGTGCATTGCCATGTCCAGCCGACCTGCTGGAGCTTGGTTGGAGAGGGCTGCAGCAGGCTTGTGGCTTGTCAGCAGTACAGAAAAGGGAAATGTTATCATGCAGAGAGGCCTGGGGAAGGAAACTGGACATATAACTGGACATATAACTGCTCGACTCTTCTGTCTAGAGAGAGTCAAACATGGGCAGAGCTGGACTAGACAAAAGAGGTGTTATTCACCAGGGTTCAAAAGTAGGTGTAGGATAGCTGTTGCTGACTTGACGGGCTAAGCTGTACTGGTTCAGGGAAGAAAAAGTACTAGGACTGGTGGGAGAGAGGAATGGCAGAAAGAGGGAAAAACAGAGCAGCAGCTGAGATGAAGACAACTGAAGGACTCGAGTTTATTCAGGGATGCTGGATCAGATCCTAAGTGAAGGTGGCATAAATTGGGCATAAACATGTCATTTTGAAAAGGAGCTACGAGTCAGGCCCAGAATTCCCTCTGTGACTGGGTTGGGGAGTTTAATACAACATGTCTAAACTGTTGCAGCCCCCCGCTCAGTGAGCTGTTTCCTTGCAGCCTTGAGGCAGGACCTGCAGGCAGCATCACAGGAGAGAGAGAAAGACGCTTATTTATTTTTGCTATTTGTTCTTCTGAAGTCATGTGCTCTACATCCATTTTATTGTTGCCTACAAGGCGCAGCTGACAGAGCTTAGCTATGCACAATGCTGTTGCTGTGCTTGCTGACAGGCCCGTGCCAAGCACAGTGCTGGGTAAGAGTGGTACAGTGGCACCAGTGCCCCTGCAGCTCTGGTAATGGCATGTCTCTAGGTGTTGACATAGTGTTCCCCAATGCTTGAACTCTCAGACACATGATTTCCTGCTCCTGTTTCAGAAAAAACAACTAGTGGCACTGCTGATGGATCACCCCTTACACTGGCAATAGAAATAACAGTAAGTCAGAGCAGCAGCAACTGATGGGAGCAAATAATCTAAGCCAACTTCAAATGGTGGCCTCCAGAGGAGGACAGAGTGAACAGTGTTGGCCAGATGCATAGTGGTGTTGTTCACTGTTTATACTGGTGATGGAAATGCTCAGCAGAAGTAGACATTCAGGTGCCAGGTCTACCAGTACAGCTTTCAACCCCCAGAAAAAAAAATTCTCTCTGTGCGTTGGCAGTGGACACTGTTCAATGGAGTATTGTCATCACAGTGACATCTTTCCTCCCAGAGGTTCACAGGTTACAAGGAAGCCAGTTCTGGGCTGACACATGCCAAGCAATGACATAAAAGCTTGTGAACTAAGCTATGAGGAGTTCTTATATATAAGAGAAACTCCAGAAAAAAAAAAAAAAACCAACCAATTTTCTCCAGGGCTTTTTGTTGGAAAAGAGAACAGAATACAGGAGCAGAGGGAGCTCCCCACTCCCATCCATTCTCCCATACTGCCCTATTTCCAGCTGAGTAGCTCTGGTTCTTGCATGCTCAGAACCTGTCTCATGGCTATCCTGATAGAAAGTGTGCTCTTCATCTGGTGTTTATAGAATATAAAGCCTGGAGCCTTATGAGAAGTCTTCTTATAACTTGGGCTTTTCTATCTATGCATATTACAGCCAAAATATGTTGTACAGCAAGTACCTGTGAAAAGCTTCAAACTGCTTGCTGTAAATCATCACAGCCTGCTGAAGCCAGGGGAGTTAACTGGCTTTGTGGCAAGCAAGGATCTCTTTCTTAGGGTTTGATTTAGAGTGTGATTTAAAACCTGGCCTATGCTCTAGGCTCTGCTGTGTCCATCATGATTTTGGATGCAGTTTTGGCCAGAAGTCCTGAGTCGGCACAAATGATCCCATTTAGCCATCTCTTTACCCTGCTGGAGCTGCGTGTGAGGTTGTCAGATACATTGCTAATGCTGGAGACCTGTGGTAATTTATCTTTGCAGTTGTGGATGCTGACTTGCTCAGCAGGGCAGAAGACAGGGAGGGTGAGCTTTAAAGCCACTGCCTCATGCAGACAGTACATTCCAGGTATGGCTGCAGGGCCAGAAGAATAAATAAAAGAAGTTTATTCAACAGTTAGAAAATTACAAAGAAACTAAAACTAACAAAGGAAGGATGGAAATCAGCTGTGACCCTAGGGGAGAGGCTGATGATTCAGGGCAGGCAGGAGAACCAGGACGAGCAGGTGTGGATCTTAAGCTGGACTTCTGGGATCAGTAGAATAGAAGCAGTGAGAGAGGCTACCAGTGCTGGAGCAGCCTGGCTGCATTCAGCATGTGACTGCCCTTCAAGCAGGTACAGATGGTGAGCGGGTAAGTGAAGCCCTCAGACATATGCTGGGGTACATATGTGGCTATGGGTCCCTCCTGGCTCAGACCACCTCCTTGCCTAGAATGTGAGGGTGTTGGATTTAATTCTGTCGTTTCTTACACTGCTTTGTGCTGGGGAAGATTTGCAGTTGAAATTAAATGTGTGTTTTGAGGGAGCAGGGAGAGCTTCAGAGGTACAAGGTGAGACTGAAGAATGCTTGAGAAATACTGAGAATGTTGAAGGAAAGAACTAACAAAGACAATATAACATTTGTGCTAAAGTTGTGACCGGAGATAAAAAAGCAGCAACAAGGATACAAGTAACGTAGCCTTAAGACCAGCAGCTATTTCTAGAATTGCTTATGTCATGGTGTCCGAATTATGAGTTGCTTCTGCAAAACAACTCCAGGCTTTGCTGTTTTATGTCTGAGAATGCTGATAATGTGTTTATCTGCCATTTCCACTCTCCTAAAAGAGAACTACAAAGTATTTGAAAATGATGGTGGGTTGCTGTACCATATTTTAGGCCAGTGAATAGACAAATCTAATCAGCCAGGGAAAAGCCACCGGTTAGGATTCTCCCACAGTATTTGTATGATGCTGACTTAAAGTAACCTAATAGTGGTAATTTGAGTTCTTGTATCTTGACAAAATCCTTTATATGCATTTAGAGATAGAGGTGTATCAATCCTCCTATTTATTTCTTAGGTGAGAAGAGTTTACATTAAAGGACAGTGGTTAGAGCTGGATGTGTTGCTTGGAGTATTTGCTAGTGATGGGGAGGGAGGAGTGATATGTTTTAGTGATGGAGCTGGATCGGGCCTTGTTAAGAGTGGGCAAAACTGAGAAGTGGCCTAATCAAATAGGAGGGCATAGAGGGGTCAGAAAGGCCTGGATGAGGGCTATTGCTCCCAGGGTAACCTTTCAGCTGTTTGGGGCCATGCAATGTCAGTAGCTGCCTCAGGACCGTGGTGTGCAGTGTCACCAAGAAGCCCAGCTCTTGGGGGTATGGCTAATTCTTTATTAAGTTCTTTTATGCTTTGGATTTTCATACTATTCTGCAGTAATGGAATTAGTTACGAGTTACGTGCAAAATTGTTTTGTTTGGGATTATTTTTTCTTGAGTCTGGTACCACATAATTTATTTGGATGTCTCCAACTTTCTGTGGGAAATAGGAGTGAATAACTTTTTCTCATTGTCCATCTCTCCCTTCTTTGTGACTGGATATACATCAAATCATATTCCTTGTCTAACTGCCATGCAGGCTCTGCTTCTGAATGATACATAGCTGAGTGCTGAGCTGTTGCTCAGAGTATCAAATCTAGACTCGCTTTCAAAAGTGTGCCCGAGTGTTGCTCGAGTGCAGCCATGACTGCAAAGGGCCTGATCCTCCAATCTGAATCACAGTCAAATTTTTAATTACAGTCCCACAGACATAATGAAACCTGTTTCCAGGATCAAAGTCTAAGCAACGGCAAATCCATACGCATGCTGAGTGCAGAGTGAATCATGTTTGTGATCCTCTGGAGTTCATCTTCTTTGTTCCAAAATGCTGGTCAGGAAGGCAGAAGAAATATTCCCTGGGATATTATAAAGACTAACGTATCATCAGAGGGAGATTCAATGAAGATTAATGGCAAATTAGATGGATACTTGAGACATTAAAAGGAAGGATGGAAAATAGAAGTGATATTATAATTGAACCATATTAATATATTTTAAATTGCTTTACAAATATTAACAAGTTAAATAAGGAAAGCCTGGAAATAATAGTTTATTTAGTCTGGAAAAGCTAGGAGTAAGAAGGCACATTTGGGTTCCAGTACAAAAGTCTATGAAGGTTAGAATGAAAAGTGATCAGAAACCTTTTAACACTTTGATGATACAAGAACAAGGGGACACATCAAAATTAAAGGACACAATTTTTAAAGCAAATTAAAAGGAAATAGTCCTTTCTTCAGTGTATAGAGAAGCTACACAATTCCCCACTGCAAGATGTTGCTGAGATGAAAGTCTGGGTGGATTTGAAGTGTAAAAGGCTACATAACTTCGTAGCAATTAATAGCATTTGCAGCTCTGCAATCTAGGACAATGGTAATCAGATCTTGAGCTTCAAAGCAAAAGCTGACCACTTTCTGGGGTCAGGAAGGACATTTTATCTCTGCATAGAAAGAATATAATATGGTTGGCCAGGTAATATGACTGGATATGGTCGATCCCGCTAGAAGCTAAGTCAGCAAGAGATTAGCAAATTGCTTCTGTGGGTGCTGGATTAAGGTATTATAAAAAGGTTTTCATCAATGCCAGACGGAATATCAATCCAACAATCTCTTCTTCTGTGTCAACTCCCACAAAAGTAATTTCACTGATTACTGTAGATATTGAAGTAGGACATGAAAATGGTGGTTATAAGCAGCAGCAATGACCCTGGGCTGCTCGTTTCAGGTTCCTCTATCACCACAGTTATCTGCAGGATGGTGCAGAGCTCTGATGAGCCTAGAGTCTCTCAGTGCTAGGTACTGTACAGATGCAAGCTCCCTGCCCTCAAAGGCCTGCAGATCAGACAGAGGAGGAGGAAAAGAAACAGGGAATGCAGTCACCTCTGCTCAGTACCAGTGGAAGTGCAGACAAGGCTCAGGAATCAATTCAAATCCTATTAGAGTCGGTGGAAGCATTTCAGTTTGCAGGAGTAGGAGCTTGGGCTTGGCCTTGACAGATTGTGATAGTAGTTGGTTGCAAGGTAACAGAACATTTTAGAAAGCAGAACCTTAAATATCACAGTGGGATATGCTGAACACTTGGAAAATCAGCCTCCAAGGTGTTTGTAAAATGTCACCTTAAAGAATTTGCCCAGGCTTATGCAGGAAGGCTGTGACAGCACTAAACGCCTGGGTGCATTAAATGGAGAGATTTAGCCAAACTAGCCTGGTAGGAGTGACAGTGTGGAGAGAGCTCAGGTAAGGAGCCCCTTGGTGTCCCATCTTCTCTCCTTGCATTTTCTCTCCAGTGCCAGAGCCCCACACAGTGGAAGGTCCTGAGATGCCTCCCCCAGACAGAGGTCCACCTTGTCTGCCGTGTGATGGGCACAGTCCTGCAACCTGCCCGTAGTCTTCCACCATTGCTAGGGCCATGGTGGTGGGAGGAAGGAGGAACCTGCCTTTCTCCATGCTCCTTCTCTCCTATCAGCCATCTTTTTTCCTGTTGCTGAAGAGAAAACAGGCTGCTATGTACGAACCAGGGTGTTCAGCTTTGACAGGTGACACTCGCTGAGGTCAGAGAGGAGACTGCTCTGCACTGGGGCTGAGACAGGTAATAAAACTGGGTTTCCATCAGAAAGGTGGGAAGGATGAAAATCTGATGGCTGTGAGGAATGCATATACACTAGATGGAATAAAGCTCTGAGAAATGTGTGACTGGGGCCAGGAGGGAGTGAAGGGAGAGCTGGCAGGTAGGACTACAAAGTTCACTGGCAAGGCAAGCATGAGTGTCGAGACAAATTGCCACATCGGGACGAATGATTCCTTTGCTTCCTGGATTGCAAACAAGAAAGAGATGTGACCGGCAGGTGCAAATCTGCCGAGGAGCTGTTGTGTAGGTGTGATGATTACTGTGCTTATAAGCCTGGCTGGAAAGGGGAAAGATGGACAAGGGACCTTTCATTCTGCAAAATGCATGATGAGGATGCATGCAAACAAAAGAGCTCAGAGGTAGGGTTGAAGTTTACCTGCCATTATTAGAAGATTGATTTCTGATGAAAGGAGCAGAGAAGGGAGTGGAATAAAATTTTATAGATGGCAAGAATGGCGATTGGATCTTTAAAATGGCAGTTGTGAGTTAGTATTCTTGACAGATTGGTTCAAATGTGACTGCAGAGACCAGTGCTAGTTTCTGATTTCTAACCATCTGCATTTAAAGGAGAGAGAGAGACACCCGCAGCCTGTCCTCAGTGAAATTCTGCTGGATTTCCCCCAGGGAATCAGAATTGTCCCTGCATTTCAAGTACCTGGAAGACTTAAAACACTGGCAAGGCTGAAAGGTGAGGCAGGGGTTGAAAAGGAGAATGGTTGGCAGGGATGAGTAGATGGTAGAGTAGGCTGGATAATTCAGGGATCTGTAATAAAACTGCATGGTGAAGGAGAGTGAATAAAAGGCTATAGGTATATTATGGTTTACGGAGCACAGGACAGATGTGTCTCTAAGGAGACTGCGATAAGGAGTGGAAGACAGCAGTGGATCAGGAGCAGTGGCTGTTTTGGGATGCACCAGCACTGTGTGAATAAAGCAGCAATGTAGCAAGATAGTTCAATCACAGCGCTGTCACCGACATGTTATATATGACCTTGGGCAGGTCACTTAAGCTGATATCTTTCAGAAGAGCTTTTTAAATGCATGGGTTTCGTGCATAGGAGCTGAATTTCTTACAGTCCGTGCGGTGGTTCTGAGCCCTCCAGCTCACAGAGTAGATGTGAGCCACCCAGGGAACGCAGCTCCAAGTTTGGAGGGAAAAAAATCTAGATTTTTTTTTTTTTTTAGAATTCAGCAACCTGTGTCCTCAGGAAATACAGCCCCCTAAAGACTGGCATGCAGCAGCTCAGAGTCTTTATATTTCCAGTGCTGGGCAAAAGCAGCCCTGGATTGCATCTCTGTCCTCTCTACACCAGCAAAATGGCTCAGTGTTTGAAAATCTGGCCTGAATTAATTTCTCTTCACATTGCCGAAGACCACTAATGAAGTTGGCCTTTTACTGGAATATATATGGGAAGAATATGCTAATTGAACCTCTTTCCTTCCCTCGCACACTGATATGGGGCCTTCACTTACACAACACGCACAATGAAGTGTGTGTGCAGGCACACGTGCACATGTACACACATGTGCACACACGTGCAGACACACGCATTGTGCTTTAAGAAGCCTGAATCAAGACTGCTGATTCAGTGCAGCATATTAGTCTTTTTACCAACTTCAGCATTTGCAGTAAATAGCAATTAATGATAAAGCTGCTTACATTAAAAAGAAGAGCAAATGAGGCTAAGTCCTTCCTACCAGTGGGTGCTCCTGCAGTGCTTCTCATTACTTCAGTTTCAAGTTTGAAGACAGAAATTTTGTCTGTAGCTTTTTTTTTTTTTTCCTCATTGCTGCTCCTCCAAGGGAGCTCTTCCATAGAGCCTTGAGGGCAGTGAAATAGAGTCCCCAAGCCCTTCGTGTCTCAGATAATAGGGACGCTCCTTTGATGCTGGGGGCCTGACCCTCCCTCGAGTGCCATAATAGAGGTGGACAGAAGGGCTGGGAACAAATACACACTCTGCTGCCCTTGCACAGTGTTACTGCTTGTCTGCAGACCTCCATGAATAAGATTTGGAGCTGTGGGAAAGGAAATCAACAGGAGGGCTGAGATACACTCTGGATTTTGGTTTTATGTGTAATTTTAAGATTCCAGGCTCTTGAAAAGCTACGAGGGCTGGTTTGCTGCTCAATAATGCAGTATTTTTGTAGTAAGGTGATGAGGATGCTTTTTCCTTGCCTCATGGGCATGTACAGAGTGTGTGAGTGTGCAGTTTCTTCTGGGACAGTGCTGAAGGACTGTGGAAGATGACAGTAAGCCGTTGGAGGGTTTGTGCTTTCTCATATTGCTCACAACTGATGTTAATAAAGCAAAATATACCCAGAACTAGGTTGTTTCTTAGTGGAAGCTTGTTTCCTCCTGGAAAAAAAAAAAAAAAAAAAAGGCAAACTAATACAAGTGCAGTATCTATGTCTAAGGAATGCAGGAGCCAAGCTCTTTGACAATGTAGAAACACCCGGAGATATTTAGATGCCTAACTCCCTTATACATGCCTAATTTTCTTTAAATCCACTGGATGCAGGAAGCTGAGCAGGTGATGCTTCCCTAAATGCCTTTGGGACTGAGGTTGCCAGTGGGTGGCTGTGAGCAGGGTCCTCTGCTTGAGAGATCAGACCCAGGAATGGATGCCAGCCGATGCCTGAAGAGCAGGATCTCTGGTACATGCTGTTCCCATCCCTGTGTATCTGTGTCTCATTCAGAGTGCACTTTGGTGGTTCGAATCAGGGATGGCTGATTGCAGGGAGTGATGCTTTTTTTCTTTTGCTTAATGTCAGATGGATTTGAACATCACACGTTCCATTTTTTGGTAGGGACCTCATGTGTACTTGGTTACATGTTAGAGATAGTGGTGCTTAAAAAATAAAAAAAAAAAGAGGGAAAGCCAAAAGAAGTGAAAATAATTCAGAGAAATAAACGGTAAAAAGGGATGGTGTGGCTGCCTTAAACCAGTAGTATATGGCAATTCCTAAAGGAAAAAGTAAATCCAGTCTCAGATTATTTCCTGGGAACTTTTCTCTCATTTTTGATAGAAGGATTTGCTCATTTATTTTCCTGTAAATCTAATTATTTCACTTTAAGTTCTCTGTCGAATGCAGGTTTAGACTAGAAGAGAGCAAAGGACTGTGACAGTCATCAGCTTAAGAAACTCACAGAAACTCAGCCTTGCTGAGATCCCTCACGTTGTTATGAAGATCTGACAGACAGTTATTGTAATTCCTAGTAGGGATAGGGGAATAATGATTTTTTTTTTTTTCCAGTTTACTTCTGGAGCAAAAAAAAGGAAGGGAAAAAAATAATTTTACCGATTGAGACATAATTGGGATGGAGGGAAGAATGAAAGGACTTTTTTTTTTATATGTGGACTAGAAGGAAAGGCCAAGAAAAAAAATCACTTCAACTCCAAATTTTGTAGAAATCTATAGCTTTTCTCACACTGGTAGTATTTCACTTTTGTTGGTTTTGTTGTTTTTTGTTTGTTTGGTTGGTTTTTCTTGTTGGTTGGTTGGTTTGGTTCTTTTTCATTTCCTTCTAGATCCACTTTGTAAACATTTCAATATGAAGAATTTAAGTTAAGAAATAATGCAGTCATGTACTTTGATTCTTTTAAATTTTTCCCATCCCACTTTTTGACAGGAACTATCTAATGGATTCAGCCTGAATTAATAAACATTGTCAGTCAATCCCTAAGCACTTTTTTGTATCTATTTTTAGTATGTGTTAAAAACAATGTCTTGCATCTTTGGTGTCTATGATTGCAGTTTCCTTAATGCTACACATTTAAAGACAATTTATACCTCAAATAACATATACTTAGAGTACACAGCACTGGGAGATAAAAGGAGAAAATAGAAAGGTTTGTCTGAAGTCACAGAGTAAATCAGTAGCAGAAGCATATAGTGAAGACTACACTCTTGACTTCTATTCCCTTGCTCTCTCAGTAGACTGTAGATTAATTATAAATCTCTTTCTCACCCATTAGATTTTTTCTCATACTACTTCTACTCCTGCACTTTCTCATCCACACCTTCAATTCTCTGTTACTTTTGCTTTAATTCAACTTTCCTTACTCTCCATTTTTGCACGCTTTCCTCTTTTCTCCTCCTCTGCTCCTCCTGTAGAAGATTGCTAATGAAGTGGCAACTGTTAATAACATGTCTTGGCTGTGCCCACTGTGATGGATGAAGAGGGGCCAAGATGAGTGAAGGAGAAGAGTAGCAAAGAGGGAGGGAGGAAGGTGATCTGCACTGGTTTCAGAGTTCAGGTGAAGGTGTGCAGAGGAACCAGTGGTATGCTCAGGAGCCCTCACTGCAATGGGAGCACAGACTCCAATCTGAACGACTAGGGAGGAGAGCATGAGCATATCTCAAAGGTGGGATTTGTATCCTGAGGGATACAAGGGCCCAAAGGAAGGCACAGACTCACAGGAGTGGGAGATGTGTGGGTAAAGGGGAACCAGCTGATTCCTCCTCTTTGCTGTGACAGGACCTCACTCATGGACATCTTGCACTTGATTTATCTGGATAAGTTTGTACACAGGGACTTTGAGTACTCAAGGAAAATCAGATGTGAATATGCATATTCAATCAGACAGGGGTTAGGGGTGCTCCCTGCACGCTGGGCATTGCATGCTGGCAGGGATTAGACCACCATCTGCTTGGTACAATGCACATCACAGGGTTGCTACCTGAAGCCGGGATGTTGCTGGAACTCCCGCTGACTTCCTCAAGCCCTGACAATTTTGTCACTGGAGCCTCTGTTGTGTGGTTAATGGACAAAGCTGGACAGAGTCTATGGATTTGGGCAGATAGGAGGCGAGTCTGAAGAATTTGTACTTTGGTCTGATACCTACAGCTCCCTGAGGAACACAGGCCAAGCACACAACAGCTGGTGGGGAGAAACTGTGTTGATGCCTTGGGAACAAAGATGTTGTCTAGTCTGCAATACAGGTAGGAGGAGGGAGAAAACAGAGATGTGAATTAGGATGAAGATTCCTGAGCTGCTTTGGTCCAAGAATATTATACCGAGAATAAAATGTCCAAGAATAGCTGTCTGTCATTGTAAATAGTCACGTTAGACATAAATAACTTCAGGCTATGTCTACATGAGCAGAGTGGACTCTAAATACCCTTCTTTCTTTGGAAACTCCTTCTAAACAACTTTGATTTCACAGGGCTAAGCCAGCTAGCTGGATTCCTCTTCTGCATTTGATTTAGCACTCACAGAAATGTATTTATCTAGCTAGCTATTTATTATCTAATTCCATGGATGCAGTTGAAGAAAGTCTGTTTATTCCTTTTCCACAGCAGTGTCTCTTTCTCTGTCAGCTCTGACTAGCTGCTAGGTGCCCTGGGGAATGTCAGAGCAGAATTAATTAATCATGATCAGTGATGGAGGTGTTTTTCAGATTTGGATTTGGCCAGCTGATTGCACAGGATCTTTCTGGGAGTCAGGCTGTTGAAGAAACAAATGCGATGCCTGCTCTGGATTTCTTTCAGAGTCACTTTGGGAGGCTGCAGAGGCATCTATCAAGCAGTGGGAAAATCTAGCAGAAGTCAGTAGTGTGCATGCTGGTGGAGGGGACTGCTCACTCCCTTTGGCAGGACACTGCCAATGAAACTGTAAACTACAGTTTGGCGTGTCCTGTCCTGTTCCCAGCCTGCATAGGTGTGAATCTTTCAGCATCCACAAGTCTTCTGGGCATTCATTCTGAATGTCGCCTTTGGAGGAGGATGAGTTGTGATGGCACTTGGCACATGCCAAACTGGAAGTCAGCATGCCCATGAGTGATGGCAACGCTGGCCAACTGTGCAGGTTGTGCTGAAGCAGCAGTGTTTGTTATACAAAAAGCTCTGAATTCTTCCAGACCCTATCTGCTCCCTTTGTAGAGCCTAGTAGAGCATGTGCTATTCTTCCTGGTCAGTGATCTCCTCCTGGCAATGGAGAAAGGTCAAGTGCCCACGCCAATTCTTTTTGATCAGTCAGCAGCCTTCAAATCCTCTGGCAATGAAGGGCTAGTGATTTGCAGTGTCTGGCATGGATAGGCAAACTCTCCCTGCAGGAGCCTTCCTTCTTTCCAAAGAGACTCCACAGTGTACCTTGGAATAATGAAGCATTTCCCTCAAGGACTCTTCAAGGGGGGGAATTCAGTGCTCAGTTTTACTGTTGCTGTCAGATGGATGGGGCTACAATATTATGGATGTGCTGATGACAAGGGATAAGATCAACTTTCAAGTAAATAATCCACTCTTTTCAAAATTTATCATCCTCAAACATCTTTTTCTGCCTTTAAGTTGTTCCATTGTTGCCTAACGCAGAAACAAATTGAGGTACTTTGCTCTTTTCCCACCCCAGAGATGAGGCCACGTGTACGGAAACATTGGCTGGGATGGAGCCATTTGTGGGGCGGGGAGGTGGAAACATCAGCTTTTAATGGACGTCTCAGACTACAGCAGTACCCACCATTAGCAGAAAGCTGTAATCTATAGTGACAGGCCAGCTGGAGCAACAGTAGATAACGCGGCGAAGCTGCATCCAGAGGTGCACTTTGAGCAGCTGCGGGGGGGGAATTCAGATTTCAAACTGCAGTGCCTGGCAGTAGAGACAAGTCACTTTAAGAGGAAAAGCAGACAGAAAAGCCCCCTGCTACTTTAAATAATCCAAATCTTGGGAATGCTTCTCCTTTTTATTCCCATTGCAAAAACCACCTTGCTTGGGATGAACCCCTTTCTCTGCTGGCAGCCTTGCAATGGGAAGGAGCAGCCCTTGCTACCTATTTAGTCCAATGAAAGGGAAGAGAAGGGAAATGAGGGTGGTCGTGCATAGCCATGCTCTGCCTCCCGCTCCATCCACCATCACACCCAGCCTTGTGTTAGGGTCCTGACTTTGTAGATATTGTTCTCTGAGCATCCATCCCAAATGGACTCTTGGTCCTCTCGCCTTTCCACCCAGCGCGGGCAGCACGATGGCGCGTGGAGCTCGGTACCGAGACCTGCTGCCCTCGACCTCGTATCGAACTGCAGCGAATGCAGAGGAGCCGTTGGGGACATTTTCATCCATGAAATGAAGAATCAATAGAGTTGCCTCGTTACAGGCTCAGCTCCGTGCTGCCGTTCGCTCCTTCCCTTTTGCCACTTGCCTTGCCCTTTTTTTCAACCCTTTTTTCCCACCACCTACGCGAACTCGGTGACACAAATTCACAGGTAGCAATTCCCCTCTGCTATGCACAGAGGAGCAAAAATATGGTTTAAAGGAAGAAGAAAAATATAAAATTAAACAGGTAGACTTGCAAGAAGGAGGTGGAATATATCTCTTCAAAGTATGTAAGTAGCTTGGAAGCCAAAGGCCCCAGGAGGTCAACAGTATTCAGAGTTTTTTTTAAATCCCTGATGCTCATGAAAATTTTACACAGAAATTGCACCCTGGGAAAAACTGCATTTTCTTTCTTTTTTTTTTTTTTTCCTAGTGTGGTGGGGATGTTTGTTTTGGTTTTTTTTGTTTGTTTCTTTATGCTTATTCACTTATTTTTATTTAATAAGCAGATAAGTCGGTATTCCAATGTGCAGAGGGGAATGGAGCCGTGCTATGCAGTTATTGAGCTGACAGAGCTGCTTGGAAAATGGACATGCTATTTCCTTGGGAAATTCTTGCCTTTTTATTTGTGGCTGTTTGTTGTGTTGTTGATTTTATTTTATTTTTTTTAAGCTCCAGTATGAATGAGAACCATCCTCCCACAAAGGCCTAAAAATTGAAAAGCAATAATAATTTGAGATCATCATTATTTTCTGTTTCTGTGGTGCTGAAGCACTAACATACTATGGGAAATATTTAGCATTGTAGAATAACAACACATAATGAATAAAACAACAGCAAATATTTTATGCAATATGTAGTTTATTTTAAACACATATCAATACAATACAGACTATGTAAAAATGTCAAAACAAATTAATTGAAACAACATAAAAATAAGGTGTTTATCTCCTCAAAATGAAACATTTCAGTATAACTGAAATGAGGAGAGAAAATCAAAATTTGTTTTGACACTTTAAACGTAAAAAAAGTTTGTCAAAATTGACATGTTCCCATGCAACGTTTCGATTTCAAGAGCTGCGTTTTCCTGCGAAAAACTGTTCTGTCAAAATTTTTTGACCAGCTCTACTTAAAGTCTATCTAAACAGACAAGCATCACAGCCAAGACTCTCGAACGCTCCAGGTGGTCAGAAGATAGATTTAGCACAGAGCAGAACAGTCTCACAGAAGGAAATAAATAAACCTCACAGCTAGAGATGGCCTTAAACTTGGGCACCAAACAGCTTGAATGTTTGAGATGCTCAGACCTGAGTGGTTTTGGACTTCAATCATAGCACGGGCTGAGTTCCTTCAGGGTTTAGCAGCTCTGTGCTGCAGGATTGGTGTGCTGATGGAAGAGGCTGTTTGTGACTGTGAGATGCCAGTGCAGGTTCTCAATACCCCCTGAGATTTTTCAGTTCTTGGCATTGGTTGGGGTCTATCTAGTAACAGCTCCCTGTGTTTGACAGATAAATACTGTTAAGTATTTGATGGCTTTGTTTTCCATGCATCCTTCTGTCTCAGACTTCAGGCTTAGGGAACAGGCTGAAATGCAGTGCCGCTGGTAGGCTGGCTCTGGGATCCAAGGCTGGTGAGAACAGCTTTGGCTAGGAGTTCTTCCACCTTCATGAGACACAGATTTTAAATCTTCGCATTATACAAATGCAGTTTCAGGTTAATTTGAGCTTCTAATTTAATGTGCTGTTCCGAATTAAGAGTTAATATGATATTTGATTATCTTTTTGCAATGAGATCCAACACAAGGCTCATTGACTTCAATAGACCTGCCAGCAGAACCTGCAACTGCAGAGACTGTGTAGATGCATACTTAGAGCAGGGCATCTACACTCAAGACTTTTGGCTTCTCTTTCAGAATTTACTGATAAAATGATGTCATTATCCAAGCAGCAGGAGCCGTACCACAAGAAGCAAAGTCCTGTGGATTTTAGGCCCTTCTGCTTCTCCAGTAAGAGCTGAGGAACACAAAAGACCCAGGTCAAGAGCTAAGCTCCTTTCTGAGGGATGGGAAAAACTGGAAGATAAATCATTTGTAAGAATCATTATGTACTCTCAGCTTCCTAGCACACCAAATCAGCAGTGTTAGCTTGCATTTCACAAGCCCTGTGGAATGGGATCAGGCCCGTGTGGGTGTTGTGCTAAAGACCCTGCCCAGGAATGAACTTCAGAACAACAAAAATATTGCAGAGAATGTCAGGTGTGGGATAACGGTTGACCTTTAGGTTTGAACGTTACATTATTGCTTTTCAGGGCAGTTTTGGCATTGATTTATTTTCCCTCAAGCTCTCTGCTTACAGGTCCAAATTGTTGCAATGCAATACATTAGAAAGGCAAGACTGGCGTGCAGAATGGACCAGGCATGAAAGCAAAAACCAGGGTTTCTAGGCTCTGACACAGACCTCTTTGAACTTAGTTTCCAGCTTACTCTCTCAAATTTCCAGTTAAAATTGTATGGAATAGTTTGATTTTTGTTCAGCTTATTGTGTATGGTTTGCAGGTGTTTTGAAAAATGTGAGAAAAGCATTACATGAATTTGGACATTTCCTTTTATGTATAAATTACAAACTCTATTTTGGCTCCGTCAAAACATACTCTTTAAGAAAACACTTCAATTTGAATTTTAATGTATATTACTCAACATGTAATGAAAAACAAAACAAAATCTTGAACCAGTCCTTTCCAAACAACACTCGACACAGTCTGTTCCAAAGAAAAGCTGACTTTATCAAAATGCCTTTTTTTTCCCCTTAAATCAACAAATTTCTACAAAGTGTTTTGCCTCTGATGAATTGGCATTTTTCTGACATAAAATGAGCAATCCAAAAAAATTCTAAGCAGCTCTGTGGCAAGTCTTAGCTAATTCTGGAATAGTAGCATGAAGGTGCGTAGGAAGGGTACTGCAGGGAGACGTAGCACTGAGCTGAGACTTAAGAGATTTGGGTTGAATTTCTGAAGAAGTTATAAAATGATCTGGGACAAGCTATTAATCTACTCTGAGTCTCAATTCCCATTCTGTAGAATGGGAAAACCAGCATTTCCTCAGCTCCTAAAGCTACTGCAAGGATAAAAACCTATTAACACTTATGAGATGACTGGACTTTGATATGAGGTGTATACATACTGAGAATGACAGAATATAGAGCTGCATTTTTGTGTAACTTAGAATGAAATTATGGGGAAGTGGACTAACTTGGACAATAATTTAATAGTAGGAATAATTTTAAGTTCAGGGCAGTTTTTAATAGAAATAACTGCTCACCACCCACCATATTTTTTTTTTTAATAAGCAGCTTAGAAAAGTGCAATTTATCATTATTATTATCATCTAGATTCATTCTATCTCTGCCACTTCACAAATGAGAGGAGTTCCTCACAAACATCTACAAAGCTAGCTCATTATCCAGCCTCCCTATTTATAACTCTCATTTATGACAATAGCTATCAAAATCTTGCCAACAGTAGGGCTGCTGGTGTGCTGACACCACTGCTCCACGGCCTGCTGAGCGGTATTATCTCACTGTTCCCTTGCGTTCCCCCATCTGTCCCTGGCCATCTGGTGTCCTTGGTCTTCTAATTAGACTGTAAGCTTTTTGGGGCATGGACCGCCTTTCTGGTTTCTCTTTGTACAGCACCTAGCACGATACTGTTCCAGTCTCACATTCAACGGGACTGTCTTCAAAATGTGGTACTTTGCCACGTATCTGTGTGCACATGCAAAAGTTCCTTTTAATTCAGTTCCCGGTCTACTGAGCACTGTTAGATGAATCCCCTTTCTAAGCTCTGAACCAAGTGTCTGGTGGATTCTGGATTTCAGAGCAGTGGCTTTGGCACCTTGGCTGGTCGATTTATGATGAGGACTAATGGAGTTTAATTCCCTGTGTCCACTGCCACCTGACAGTGTGACTTGATGGAGGCTGCATGCCTGCCACAATTCTTTGGTTTCAAGCCGCCTCTCATCCTCATCGTGATAACACCAGTAGTTTATAATTAGCTGAAGTGTGGGGACAAACAGGCTGAAAACAGGTATCTAGTTGTTACCAGTGTGATTCTCGCCTCGCTAAAGGCAGGGAGTAATTAGAGTCTCTGCACAAAACCTGCTCCCTTTAGGCTGCTGGTTGAACTGCACTGATAACGAAGGATTTGTAGGGTGCTTTTGGTTCACTGAATACTCTGACAAGTTGTAAGCAAAGTGCTGACAAACTGAAAAGAAAAAAAACCTTTTCTCTGCTAAGTCATTTGGGGTCAAAAGAAATATTTTTATCACTGTTAAGAGACTGGAAAGACAAATCAAAAGGAGAAAATGAAGAAGCTTTAGTGATTTCAGATGGAGATTTGGAAATGTTTCCCCTTGGTGCTCTCACAACCAAAACAATGACATCTCCCAATCATTATTTTTTCAGCATGAATAATTTGGCAAAAGTGAAATTAATTCGTGGCCTGTGTTTGTATTTTTGGAGAGGAATTTATCCTCTTTCCTTACTTTTCCTCACCCAAAAATTGTTTCAGCAATGATTATGCCTGAGGTCTAACTATTCATGCATATGTTTAAAATGAAAGGTTAAAGGATAAGTGCAAATTTACACACTGATGAGTGCAGAATTTACAAAGTTTAAGGAGGAATTCACCCATCAGTGCCTGAAATGAAGGAATCCCACTTCTGTAAAGAAATAGCTTTACAGTCATTTGGGATTTTATGATGTTACATGCCACAGTCATCCAGAAAGTCAGAGCTGCTGCTGAATTGCAGCTTCATCTCTGACTCCAGTCAGATATCAGTGTCTGTAGTTTGAGCTATAAAGACATTGAGGTTAGAAGTGGCCAAATTCTCTTTTCCCAGAGCTTGGGTTTATCCACAGAAGTTCACAGGACTTAACAAACCTCAACAGATGGGCTTCCCCACCTCTTTCCCTTCATGTTCCCTGTTTTCCCCTGGTGCTGACACAGAAAAAAATATCCTCCTGCTTAGCAGGAATGTGAGTGTACAGTTATCTTAAAGCAGGAATAGCTGAATAAAACTCCAGAAGACCATCTCCTGTACTTAAAATTAAGGATACACTTAAGCTGTTTGCTGAAATGAGGTCAGACGTTCGTCACTTTACAGGGTCGAGCTCTAAACTAACATAAGCTGTTTCATCTCTCCCTTGACACTTCAGCCTTTTACTAATTTATCAGCATCCTAAAGCAGTGTGTGAAGTTACTGCAGAACAGAAGTGTTTCAGATACAAATAGCAATTGTTAGCCTTGTCCCTCTGGTAAATGGCAGCAGGCAGAAACCTCTCTCAACCTGCCAAGAACCAAATGTGGGACACAAGAAAGAATTATTGGTGCATAAAGCTTAAAGAGATAGGGGGCTTATTTCTTTACTGCAAATAATGTGTCCAGTAATTTCTCTTTCCCGAATCTGCGTTTCTGATGGAAATAGTTTACAACAACGAGCATGAGAAAACAGAAGGGATGTGTGCAAGATCAATTTGAATCTAACAGAAAGGTTAAATGAAAAGTACAGAGGTTAGGAGAAAGGTAGAAATTCCCAGGAGGCAGAGGAGTAGTGGAGTGTTCACAGCAAACGATAGAGAGTCAGAGCTCCTGCGTTTTGCCTTCCTACTTATAGCGGTGCTCTGGGGCTATGCAGCCTCCTTCCTATGAAATAGACCTTGCAATATCATTTTGTACAAAATCTATCATTCTGAGCTCTCCCACTGTATAAAAATTACCTTTTAAGTGGCTAAGTAGACACCCCGCTTTATTCCTTTCTTCTTATTTCAAGAAACAATGGGAGTAACAGCACTTGCCTGCCTTACTAGAGTGCTGAGAGCTTTAATTAATGTCTCTAATTCAATTTGAACTCCTTGAATAAAATGCGCTGCCTTCTGACAGCAAAGGTATTGCCTAAAATAGAATATAATTAACACACAGATATCAATCACGATGAAATTAAGTGTACATTCAAATACAACTTGCACTTTACAGAAAGTACTTGCCTATTTTTCCTCCAAGAATCCTGAAGACTCGTAAGACAAGGAACATTTAATGTTCCAGGCTGAATTCAGATTAGAATAAGGCCTTCTGAAACCACCTAACAAACGAAAAGGGGTTGTAACAGAAATCTCCATTTGCACTGATGGATGTGCCTTCAGGATGGACAATGCTGGAAACTGACTGTACTGTGACTTAGAGCCAGTACATCTAACATTTGCTTCTCCCAGTACTTACAACGAACTCTAGCCTGTGTCCCAGCTCACCCACTGATCATGTTTATTAACAGATGTGACAATTGCATGATCACGTTTGGTGGCATGAACCAGAAGGTCCCACCTCCCTGTCTTGTTCTGTAGCACTACTGAGTAGAAATGAGCTTTGCAGCTTGGATTTTTTTTTTAATCACTGCATTACAAAGTCTACTGACACCTTGAGATTCATTGCTTATAGGGCAGGATGAGCCAGTGAATCAAGGGGGCAGCAGGACTGTATTTTGCTATACCCAGATGATGGGTTTGTGATCCAAGCAGTCACACAAATGCTGTTGTGTCTCCATGCTCATAGCTGAAAAGTTAGGGGGGAAAAAAGTGTATAAGGGCACTGCCCGAGATCACAGAGCATGTCTGGGGAAGAATTGAGCAGAATGCTGGACTTCTGCACCAAAACCCAGTGTCTGACTCCCACACGCCTCCCCTTTAGTGCCAGAATTAGCTTGTAGTTTATCTTGGGCCTCCTACCCAAGGGCTATATACTTGGAGACATGGCCTCCCTGCCCATTCTTCCCCTGTCCCTTTTGCAAAATCCCCAGAATGTATCCGACAGCAGTGGAGCCCCATAAAGACACCTAACAAATTAATTTCAGCTTCAAACTTGTTAGGAGTTAGATTGAATGCACCTCACAATATTGCCTTAGACACAAAATAATCCCACTTTACTAAGCTTTATAGCTTCCATGGGGACCAGCGCCGTGGTGTGTATTAATCTTTAATGCGAAACAACATCTCTACAGCAGCTACAGGGGGGAAAAAGATACTACTAAAAAATTAAAGTTGATGGTGTGATAGTTGTCTAGACCCAATTGCACTTTACCATCCTCCCTTGCCTCAGGCACCATTCCCTACTCCCAGCACTGATACAGCTTCCAGATGAGATGGGTCCATTTCTTCTAGTGATCTCAAGGCATGTCCTCCCTATGTCTTTACCCTTGGTTAAGAGCCACCACAACTTTAATCATCCTGAATTTAACTTGGACCCAAAAGGAAAGGAAGGGAGAATGAAGAGGTGCATATGGGAATTAGTGAATATCTCCTCTCTTTTATAAGCTGATATTTCCCCAATGTGTAATACTTGCACGGGGGAGGACACACTGGGATTTCCCTGAAATCCATTTCATTTGGCTCCTCTCATATTTCAGTTTGCACTTGCACTGCTCTGGGAACTGGATGTGAGCTCTCACTCTACTTTGGTATGTAAAACCTCCCTTCCTCTCTTTGCAATAGAAACTCAATAGAAAGTGAAATGTTTAAAGGAAAACTGATCCAGGCTGGCTGATGAAGGAAGGAGTGTGGATGAGTTCAATGAACAGACAACTGAGCGAGTTTGGACAGTGTGTACAGAACAACTGATTGTTATCAGCAGCAAATCTGCATAGCCATCTAATGGCAAATATGCTGCGTTTGCAGCTGCTCACTGTGATGGGACACTGCTGCAGATCTGCAAAGAGCAGCAAGGCAGAGAAGAAGCCTGGATGGAGAAGCAGGAGGATTGAACTCCTGGACTGGAATTTGGAAATGCTGAGGGTGGGGTGTAGCTGGGAGCGTTTCCCAGTAACCTCTGGTTCGTGACCACTGATGGGAAGCAGAGATGTGCTGCAGCCCACTTGGAGTATTCTCTATTTGCCTCAATGTGGGGCTAGAAACTCCCCAAACTCTGGTTTTGTAAGGTAAAGTAGAAGCAGTCCTTTCTGAGAGGTGAGGGACTGAAGCATGGCGAGCTGTCACATTTGTGGGTGAAGCAGGAGTCAGTGGTGAAGGCTAATATTAAACACATGCCTCCGGAACAGGAGCAACCTCCTCGGTCAGGAGTTACAGGTGCCATTAGGTTTAATAACAGTAATACTCTATCTGCAATTGGACAGAAGTTCCTCCGTGCCCAACAGAAAAAGCAAACATTCATTGACTTTCCCATACTTTTTTTTTTCTCCATTTCTTCATGTAATGCAACAGCTGACTGTCGTTTTTAACCAGACTTACACAACTCCGTTCTGTCAAGTGCCGCTGAGCTCGCCGCAGCTCCACAAACACATGCCGTGCACACGTGCAGACTCCCACACACTCCAGCACACAGACACGCTCGGCACTTGTGCTCCCCGTCACACTCCCGGGTTCAATCCACCCACGCAGTAGACGTGCACGCTCGCTGTCGTGGGCTGCAGCTTTGCCATGCTCCCGGGGAAAACTCCTGGAGCAGAGGAGACAGCCACGCTGACCACAAATGCTGGTGCACTCTGGTCTGTACCATGCTGCTCTTGCCAGTCAAGGTCTCGTGTCCACACGCAGTGCTGTAAATGTGCTCAACCCCTCCAGCGCACCTCAGTTGAGCTTCTCCCATGCTCTCATCAAAACCTTTTCTCTCTGGGATTGCAAACTTTTAGAGTGCTTATGGTGGGCTCAGACTCAAAACCAGAAAGGCTTCTGGAGATGTACAAATAAGCATGACACTGAATCTCACTGTAGCAGAGCTCTGCATAGCTTAATTTTGTCTGCTTTAAAGAGTAGCTACAGTCTCTCTGCACTATATTCTGCAGAAATTGCTGGGCATCACTTCTCCTGAGGACAACTTTTAGCCAGGTTTGTGCTCCCAGAGTGCAGACTGCGGCCTCAAGATCTCTCTGCCTGCCCGGGCATGACCACTGTGTTGGCACATCCTCCACAAAACTCAGCATGGCAGCCAGATGGACAGGAGATGGGCAGGAGGGGGAACACGTCCTGTATACGGAGAGGACTTTTTCAGAGCAGCATCAGCAATTCCCAGTGATGTGAAGCACAACCCAACACGCTGGGCTTCTATCGCAGCTGTGTTGGGGTTAGGAAGCAGAAAGGGAGGGGGGGTCTGTGCCAGGCAGAGGGTGCCAGCTAAGCAAGCTGCTCACCTTCCACCGCCGGAGCACACGGCTTTGTTGGGAGAGGGGCATTGTGCCAACAGCGTGCCTGCGGAGGAGGATGATCTAATGGCTGAAACGCTGGAAATGGGAGTCAGGAGGCGAGGGCTCTCTTCCAGCTGTATCGGCGGCTTGCTGTGTAACCTTTGGCAAGGCATTTCACCCCTCTGTTTCCCTTCCCACTCATCATATGTCTTGTCTGTTTAGCCGTTAAACACATCAGGGAGAGGAGCTGGCTCAGAGCAGGGCTGTCTGCAGCTATTGTGTGATGGGGAGTGCAGCAGGACAGCCACCGTCCTGCCATGTGAGCCACAGCGTGTCCTGCACCAGGTGGTGTGGAGCATCCCCTTAAGCTCCCTAGTAAATCTCCCCTGCTGAATCTGCCTGTTCAGTATGTCACCCTGCTAAGCCTTGATCTTGAGAAGAGCCTCGAGGTCCTACCGTCGGTGAAATAGCAACAGACCCTGTCCCTGTCCACCAGACACACACCTCCCAAACACCCAGGCAGGAAAGCAGGTTGAGGTGATTTTTATCTTTCAAAGGTTGGCAGGATTTCATAGTCGTGTGTGTGTGTGTCTGTGTGTCCGCATGTGCTTGTCACTGAAGCCTGAGTAATTATTATGGTTTATTTCTTTTTTGGCAAGACTTTAAAGTAAGAGCTGGATCTTTATAGATTGCTCAGGTTGCATGGAGTATGGATTACAGATCATCAGAGAGACATGAAAGCATGAGACACGTTTTTCTGGCACAGCATTAAAGGGACAATAAAGGGGTAATTGTAGCCTAGGGTGCGGCCAACTTCTGCACCCAGCCTTCACTCGCCTTTGCAGCACTGCGGAGAACTTCATGATGGAAAAGCTGTGGTGAGGATATCTTAGGTCAGGACCCGATTATTTCAAAGGTGGTGTGTGCTCAGAAGGTTAAAGGCACCACTTAGGTACATGAATAAAACACAGCCAAATACTCTAAGCTGTAGCACAGGCAGACTGAAGTATTTTAGAACTTGATTTTTCATGTCTATTCTCACCCTGAGAGACAGCTGTCAAAGGATCAAAGCAATTCCCATTTTAAACTCTCTTTCTCTCCCTTCTCCTTCTCCTCCCCTCTATTTCTCTCTCTCTCTCCTTCCTCCTCTTCCTTCTCTTTTTCAACAGGACTCCACAGAATGGAGCAAGAATGAGAGAAAAAAGGCAGACAGAAAAGCATGAACTGGAGGCTTGTTGAGTTCCTCTACCTCCTGTTTATATGGGACCATATACTAGTACAGCCCTCCCACCAGGACCCAGCTGCTACCAACCAACATGTCTCCAAGGAATTTGATTGGCTTATTTCAGACAGGGGGCCTTTCCATCACTCACGGAGCTACTTATCCTTTGTGGAAAGACATCGTCAAGGATTTACAACCAGATATAAAATATACAGGTATGTTTGTTTCCTACAGCACCTGTAGCTTGGATAAGTTGTTAGTTGGTGGGAACTCAGCCAGTTCTTATGGGCTCAAGGCTTGTAGTCAATGGGAAATGCATCATTGTCCCCATTCCACCTGGGAACACTTCTTTGGTTCTTCATGGTCCTCAGCTAGGAATGCAAATTGCTTCAAAGACCCAGATGTAATGCTCTGATGGTGAGAGGAAGGCTCTGTGGTACCAAGGCAATGTGCACAACATAGATCAAGATAAAAAAGACCAAGGGTGGGGCTGTCCTTCATTTGTGGTGAGAGATAAGTTTATAGGCAGGTTCACAAGCATGTTTTTCAAATCAATGTACCCACGGGCAGACCAAGTTTCTGTGCCAAACTCACACCTGTGACCTGCCAATAGCTTAAGGTTCACATGGGCAAGAACAGACATAAAGATATCAAGACACACATCAGTACAGCAGTTCTCACACTGCTATGCAGGAATATTAGCTGTGTCCTGCCCACCGCAGACCTTTGCAAATTATCTCCATCTATGAGCCAGACTTGCTCCCAGAACTGTGATTTTGGTTGAAAAGTCTTCCAATTAAAAGACTACAGAGAATAGACACATAATTTAGATTTTCCTTTGCCTTCTATGTTTCAAAGCCTTTATTGTTGCCTGTTTCAATCTCTTCTTGCCAGCTGTGATATCCAGAAGCACACTTTTCTTTTTTCATCTTAACATGAAAAGCTGGGGTGCTCATATGAGCCCCCTGTTAAAGCAGCAAGCTCTTTGGAGTGAAGGGGAATAAGCCAGCAATTATCATGAGATTTGCACCAAACCCCAAAGGGACTACAAAACTCTCATAGACATGTGCACATTTACATAATTATATAGCCCTGTTGTGTTCCAGAAAGGCACTTGCAAACACAACCATGCAAACTAGTAGGTAGGAAAGTGCTACTGAAGAGCCTGCTGGCAACACAGACACAGATACACACGCATGGTGACTGGGGGCAAGGGGGAGCAGGGAAACTACATGTGCACAGGGAGCGTTCTCCTGTGGGCAGGGAGCCAAAAGCACTTGCAGAGTCATAGCAGCATCACCTATGTGTGGGGAAGAAAAATGAGCTGTGCCTGTCCCATGGCCTCCAGGGAGTGCAGCATCCCCTCCCCTCACACCAGCCTGCCGAGCGAGGGCAGGTTAGCATGGGTTGAAGATACTGTCCTGGCTTGTCCTCTGCATTCAAAACAGCTCAGGGGGGAAGACAGCCCCAAACCCAAGAAATTAGGCTGCCACGCTTCCACTAAGGAAATCTCACTGTCTTTACTTGTGCAGAGGAGCAGAGCAAACGTGCCTTTTGCAAGCAGACTTCCTTCGTGGTTGGGGATATCCCCAGCTCTCCTCCTGCCCTGCCTGCCAACACGCACTCTGATCCAGACTGCAGATCTCTGCCCCACGCAATGCCCCTGGCAGTGGCTCTGCCCTTTGCTAAAGAGCTATTCAGCCCTGAATGCCACTGCAGCAGTCAAGAGGGGCTGTAGTGGGAGAGAAATACAGGCAATGTATGTGTTCAGACACATCTAAGAACTGTCACTGTAGGTCAGGCCAGAGATCCATCAAGCCTGGGATCCTGTCTCTAAGAATCATGGAGAAATGGGACTGGAAGGACCTTGAGAGGTCATTTAATCTATGCCTTTTCCTCAAGGCAGACACAGACATACCTGTGTCAAATCTGACAGGGGGTTGTGGGCAACCTTTCCTGAAAGGTTCCCTGTGACAGAGAATTCAGACCCAGAGCAGTTAGCCTGCACCACAGCTTTGCTGTCCCCATGTCCTGGTTTGGCTGGGACAGAATCGCAGGCCAGCCATGGTCTGCAGCCCATTACCAGTTTGGAGTCAGGGCAGCTGACCTGAGTTGGCTACAGCTGTGTCCCAGACCAGAAATGTCATCCTCAGTATAAAGAGGGAAGCTCCCAGAGGTGGGGGCTTTTTGCTTGGGCTCCTTCTGCCCCTGCTTCTCTTCCTGCTCCTGAGGCTGCCTTCCTGTTTGTTGTGACCACTGTGCATTTTCTAGGCTGAGTATAACTTTGTTTACTTTTGTGCTGTTAAATCCATTTTCATGTCAACTTGCAGGTCCCCTCTCCTTTTCCCAAGTCCCCTTCTCTGCAGGGGAGGGGTCACTGGGTGATAGAGCAACTGCTGTAGCTTGGCCCCAGATGTGGGCTAAGCATAAACACTGCACCTCTATGAAGGAACTGACTCTTGCTTGTATTTGAAACCTGTGATTTCTAGCTTTATCTGCTGTGGGGTGAGGCACAAATTCCTCTCTGTTTTGGAGGAGACTGGTAAGAATCTGAAGGTTTGTCTCAGTTCAGGAGGAATTTTATATGTGGGAAACAGAAAGGGATCTGCTTTTCCCCATTTCTGCTGGATATTTCCAAAGCACTTATGAAAGGCACCTGTAGCGTAGGGAGGACACAATGTCCTCCTTCTTCCAACCCAGGAGAAAATGGGCAGCAGCATTTTACATGGATGGGAGGTGTCTGAGAAGGGTCTTGCAGATGGTCACAGTGCTGGAGAAGTCATTATTCACAGAAGAAACTGGAGCTAAGACAAAGTCCAGTGGAAGTAGTTAGGGAGAGAGATTAGACAGACATGGGAAGACTGCAGGGGCACCTGCTGGGAACTGAGCACTTTGGAAAGATGCTCCCTGGGACTAACTTTTGCTCCTGATAGAGTCAGCTGAGGAGGAGGATAAAACCTCTTGTGCTTCAGCAAAGCAGATGGAGTTGTTAGGTAGGAGGCTAGCTAGATGTTGGAGGGCTGTTTGTTTTTAACATCTGGCCCTGTTGGCAGAACTGGTCCCTTAAAAAAGGGGCTGGTGTGTTTTTCAAGCAGTGTCAAAATCACTGGGTTGAAGTGGTTTTTAAGGAGTGTCAAAATTAGTCTGTGAATGATGAATTGGAGGAGCCACAGCTAGTTCTAGCAGTTAAGAGCTGGACTCTGAGCACATACACCCTCTAGAACAGATCATTTTACTGAAACCCACAGGGGTAAAATCTCATTTTGTGGGCTTCTTAAATTCACTTCAAGAATCTGTAAAGCTGTTGGGATTTTGTCAACTGTTTAATTCCAACACAGGAGCCTCTTTCCTCCCAAATGATGTCTCTCAATTGCTCTTTGCACTAGACTAGCCCAAGGGAGGCACATATTCTACATTAAGGATATCACTCCTCTCCTTAGAAAAGCAGCTGATATGGAGCATAGGAATTTTCTGTGTAGTCATCTCTGTCAAGATTCCTTTTCTCCCGTGCTCTTTTTGGTTGGCTGGTTTGTTCTTTGTCCCTCAGTCAGACAGTTTATTGGAGCACTTGTGATTTTGCTGAATGAGGTTTGACCTGACCACTGCTCTCCTCCTAAGGCCAATAGCTGCAGCCCTCCCACCAAGGAGTTGGAGTGGCTGTGGAATTAGGCAAGGGGACCTCACCCATCCCTAATTGAAACACTGGCCCCTGTTTAATGGTGCTTTCCCCAGTGTCTTTCTTGCTGTGTGGCAGCATGGACACAGCACATTAGGATTGGGGTGTTGATGCTGAAAACCCCCAGAGATAAAGCCCCCGATGATGCTCCACAGCAGCACATGCAGCATTTCCTTATCTTTACAGGTGATGCTAAAAAGTAAACAACACCGAAGTAAAATATCCAGTGCTCCTCCCTCCATCCCAGCTGAAGTCCAGCAGTCTGCCTGCAGCAAGCAGAGAGCCTGTTTTAGTTAGCTTGGCTATTTTATATGCTGCGTTAGCAGAACTGCTGTAGAGCAGCATTAGCTGATGATATCTTTTCATCGGATGCCTGGATCCACGTCTACCATCCCAGAACAGAAAGGCAGTTTGCTGTTAGATTTCAGATTCCAAAGACTCATTCCCTCCTCCTCCTATGGATTTCAGCTTAGTAGATTTTGGGGCTCTTCCTCGCAAAACTTGGACCTCTGATTTTCATGGTATCCTCAGTCAAGGTTTGCACCTTGCAAGTGATTTAGGAGGAATGCAAGCAAAGAGGGAGATGTTTTATATTAAATCACGAACAGTAGGAAAAGATACAATTGCATTAAGGAAGCACATTAATCAGCATTGATTCATACTAATAAGGCTGGTTTGGGGGGGGGCCTCTGGCAGGAAAATGCTGCTTTGATCATTATCTGTGCACTCTGATGCTAATGCAGATAGGACAGCAGATGCTGAGAATGGTTTGTGGGATGTCTGAATATTCATTATCACGATCCTTGTTGTTGTTCCTAGTCATGAGAGCCTTGGGTACTAAGTACTGCATGAGGTCTGGAAAACAGATGAAGCTCAGCTTGGCTTTGGGACTAGGGCACTGCTCAGACCAGAATAAGTTCCTGTTGCCACGAGTTAGTAATTAACAGCTTCAGTCCACTTCTTTGAACCACATTGTCATGTTGTCCTTGTTTCTTCTCACAGAAAGTGATTATTTAGCTATAAGGCAAAGCAAAAGAGAGAGTAGACTGAGCACATGAATGCACTGTGCAAGGAGCCAGGCAGGAGCACTGACAGAGGCATTTAGCCAATGATACTACTCAGTTTGGGCAAGTTCTAGAAAATCAGATCATTTCTAGAAAAAAATGAGGCTTTCTTGTTTGATGTCAGAGGTGAGACATGGAAGGCAGAGGAAAGTGGTGAGGTGGTCTCATCCAGCCAGGTAGATAGGCTGCCACTGCCAATTTTCCTACAGCAAAGTGGGGACAGGAGTCACCACCTTGGAAAGAGGAGCTCACAGTTAGGCCAACAGAGTGGTAATGCAAGCAATATCTGTATTTTTTTTTTCCCCGTGTGGCTGTGGGGAAGTTCACTTCTCTGTTTCTCCTCACCCCCTTGAGAACGGGAGATGACAGCATTTGTCTGTGTTGCCGGGCAGACTTAATTAAATGCTGCAAGACGTTTGGATGTAAGGGACAACAGCAATATAAAGTAGCTGATCAGACAGGGCTGGAAGGGGAATGTGCATGGACAAAAAGAAATGTGGATTTTTCCATGTGTGGGAGTTTAATTCCATTTTCTGAAATGACAGCAGGGACAGGGAAATCTGTCTCCCTGTAAGAAAGCAGGGAAACCCTGGGGTATAAAAAGGAGATCTGCTCACCTTGCAACTTTTCCTGCAGCAGGACCATTTAGAGGCTGCCTAATTTCATGAAACCTGCAAATACATAATACTTTTGAGACTTCTGCCAAGTCTAGTTAAAATTAGATTCAAAATGTAGTGGGGGATGTGACAACAAACCAGCCAGTCCTGCCTCATCCTCTGCCTGGAGTGACAGGACAAAACATACACTCCATACAGTAAGGTCCCTGGATATAGAAATAGGAAATAACAGCTCCTGAGACAGGAAAGGTGGTGAGGAATTGGCTGCACAAGAGATCTATGAATTGGTTGGGATGGTACTGGGGGAGAAAAAGATGATTTTTTTTTTATATATACCTTTTTTTTTTTTTTTTTTTCTCCCCCTCGAAGTTGTTTCATCAGGAGGGTAGTACAGGCCTGGGATGGGTCAGTGGAAAGATGAGGGGTATCTTCCACCTTGGTGGCTTTCAAGGCTTGGCTGGACAAAGCAATAGCTAATGTGCTCAAGAGCTGGTGATAGTCCTGCTTCAAGTGAGAGGTTGGATTAGGGACCCCCAGGGTCACATTTCTGTGATTTCCCCATTTCTCCAATTCAGAGTGGACATTGAACTGGGTGCTCGTAAAGGGATTTGCACTGCTGAATGCATTCAGCCACACTAGAGATTTTTATTTAGTCCTAAAACCCCACAAATCTGAGTGGCTACGTGCTCTCTAAATGTGTCATTCCCTCTGCGAAGGGGAAGAGAATTATCATGAAGTGAGGATCTTTGCTGCACATGGAGCACAGGCTACAATTGACTTAGAAATGCATATGTGGTTCTGCTGCTTAAATTTGCCCTTGGAGGAAAGAAAAATAAAAAAAAAGAGGGGAAAAGATTTGGTCTTGAAAAACAGTCCCACAAAACTTTCAAAGTTTTATGGCACCACAAATTAAAAACAATGAGCCAGATTCTCTGTGACATAAATAGGTGAAGCTGTTGACTTCAAGGAAAATGCACCAATTTACTGTCTGGAGAATCTGTTCTAGCATATCCAGCATTGTCCACTGACCCAGGAGCTGCAGACACAGCAGCAGGGCTTATAAGGGTGCTTGCCCTGGCTGTCTGGTGGGGAGCATTATGAGCTTTTACTATTTCTAAGCAAAAGCAGGATGTGACTCCTGCGTTCAGGCACTGGACTTGGACGATCTGGCTAGTGAATATGTGTTTTCTATGACTGTTTTTAGCAGCTTCTATTGCAGAAGTTTTGCTTTTCCTGACCAGGAATGTTTCATGCAAACCTGGGATTTCCACAGCTGAGGAACTGATCTTGCAGAAAACTAATCTGGCCAGAAAACAAGTTACTTTTCAACTAGATCACTTCCAGTCTTACTCATTGTGTGGTCAGGTGACAGTAATGGGACAGGACTGTGGGCTGGAGGCAAGAAGGTGACTAAGGGGACCAGTGAGACTACTGTTTTCAGCAGCAATGTGAATTAAAGTGGTTGTGAAAGTGCATTCTAAGTTTTGGCAGAGGCGAGATTTATTAGAGCTGCTTCCACCTTTCTTTCAGTTCATTCTTCTTCTCCCATCTCTCCACTCTTCATTGACTCTCTTTGCTGTCTTTCTATTGCATTGAATTTAATCTACTGGTCACTAGAGCTGTACAAATAATTGGTTTTGTGGTTCACCAGTTGCATGGAACAAAAATAACATTAAAAATGGGTTGATCCAAAATGGATTGTTTGTTCAACTGTTCAGTAAAATGAAAATAAAAAATCAAAACATTTCATTTTAGGCTCAGTGAAAGGTTTAAGCTTTGCTGTTTGTTTTCGTTTTATTAATCCAGTGAAAAACTTTTTTTTTCAGTTTAAGATCTAAAGGTTCATCTCAAAACACAAGGTCAACCATGCTTCTTAAAACATGTCAGAAGTGAAACATTTTGAGTGTATTTTGTTTACCTGTTTGCTCTTCACCTTGCTCATTCAATTTATTTTGGATTTGCAAGTAGTTTTTATGACCTTGAAATAGGGGAGGAGGAAAAAAAAAAAAAAAAAGGACTTGCTGTCATTGTTTGCTCTGTGACTTTGAAATCTTAAAATTCCCGAGGGTTCAGCTTTGAATTCCTTTGGGCTCAGCTTTTAGCATTTTAGGATAATGAAAAAAATAATAATTTCCCCAGCACCACTGGCAAGGGAGGTGCAGGGAAGATGAGCAGCAGGATTGCGGCTTTGCTGTAGGAGGGCTCCCAGCTGGGTGCCGAGACCTGGCTGCTACTGACTGAGACAGGCTGTACAGCACAGGTGCAGTCATAGCTCCTCTCTCACGTACATATCCTGGCAAGTTTTCACTCCTGTTCCAGTTGTTTGAATGCCTGAAGCATTCAAAAAAGCACCGTGAAGGTTCTTCTCAAACAGCATTAAGGTGATGCTTCGCGCTGGTACAAATTGATAGGCACTGTTAGGCTTTTTCATCTTTGCTTTGGCTTTTTTAGTCATGCTGAAGTTCTGCTGACAAGGTTTTCCTATTAGGTTTTTATGCTATCTGTTTAAAGGGGACATCAACTTTTATGTTTTCCAGTCAGAGGCAAGGCTCTTTTAGGAGAGGCAATGCAGCAATTGAAGGACAGAGGGAGCTGAGATGAAAGGAGGCTCTTGCCTCTGTGTGGAATGAGCAATGGAAATCTGTACAGCATTGCATGGCAAAAAATACAAAATCTCCATAGTTTACATTATGCATGTGAACAAGTGATGTACATTGGTTTGTAATCAGTAAATGCCTTGTAAATAAATGTGTGTAAACCAGAAATTTAAATCTATTTCCATAGTGCATGTAAACAACGAAGCCTTCTAGTGTTCTCTTCAATGTAAATGTTAATCCAAAAATGACATTACTACAAGTTTATGCAACTTTACAAGAGAGCCACAATTTACATTCCTGTCTCACCAGCTCTAACACGGCAGCTTGGCAAACACAAGCCATTCAGTGATGGACTTAAACCAGTCAATTCCATCACGTAACCTCTCCTTTAACCACAACCTTCGTTCTTCATGCAGGACCAGTGTCATTACATTCCCTGCATAATGCGTATGGGAAGCTTTTAATAGATTTGCATAAGCAGAATGGAGGCAGGAGTTGGGGGATGGCAGGGAATGGCTCAGGCTGAGCTGAACAGCTCTTAGTCCTGGGGGTGTTGGGCTGAGCAGACAGGGAGCTTGGCCCTCATTGAGGCTGGAGGAGCAGCTGCTCTGGCTGTGTTTGAATTTGGATGGTGAGGGAGGGCTTGTGAACATCACTGGCAGCTGCAGGCCTTGACAGAAGGCCACACCTCTCCTTCCCTTTGATATTCTTGAGAACACAGGGCAAGCAGAAAGATAAATGGCACCAGCCTTTGATATGCTCATGGCTGCTATAATATGGGAACAGAACATCTGGCCAAGCTTTGGGGAAGGGCAGACCCTCATCTCCACGTGGCAATGCACGTCCGGGCCTTGGGGAATGGTGCAGAAGCAACGCAGTGGCTAAATTCATATTCTGATAGGGCGTTGTTCTTCAGAGATGCTGGGTCCTCTGGAGGAAAGCAGGCACGTGAGCTGTGTGCCTAGAAAGACATATCACTAACTGGCTGCCCTGCCCGCTGACCCGGGTAAGCTCTTAGCTGGACTGGCTGAGTGTTAGCACAGTTCTGCAGAGTTGTGTCCTCAAGCACAAAAATTCCCTTTCTAAATGAAACATTTGAATCATGCTCTCAATCCCAGAAGCAGCACAGGCAAGTATTTCCAAAGAGATCTGCATCCTGCTGGGCTAGGAGGGAGCTGTCTACACTGTCCCCTCCAAGACCTTGCTTGATGGAGGGATCTTTTCACTTCTGCAGGAAATGTGGAGGGCTTTGCTGAGCAGGCCTCCTAAGGCTGCTCCCCAGCTGGCTGCACTGCAATGACTCTGCATCTTCATCTTTGGATATTTTCTTGAGACCAGCAGACTATGGTCCAGTGGCCTGGGAGCATATTTAAAGGCTAACAAGCCAAGGAGAAGTCTTCCCTCATTTTATTTTTAATTTTTTTTTTTAAATTTTTTTTTTTTTTTTTGTTGGCAGATTTTTAATT